>JASCQY010000258.1:13998691-14001191 GCA_030264315.1 Sardinella tawilis
CTCTCTCTCTCTCTCTCTCTCTCTCTCTCTCTCTCTCTCTCTCTCACTCTCTCTCTCTCTCTCTCTCTCACTCTCTCGCTCTCTCTCCCCCCCTCTCTCACTCCTTCTCTGTCTGTCTCTCTCTTTATCTTAATTTCTCTGTCTCAGCTGAAATGCTGACACTGTCTTTGGTGATTGGGGCCCTGTGAGTAAGCCTTTAAATGTCAGTGAGCCAGGGTGGGTTGGCTTCAGGATTCTGGATGGCTCTGTGTGTTTCTATGTGTGTGTGTGTGTGTGTGTTTTAGATTGGGGATTGTTGTGTGTATGTGTGTGTATGTGTGTGGCAGTTGTGGGGGTGGGGGTGGGGGGTTCACAGACAGGGCCTGCTCGGGCACCATTCGCTCCCACCATCCAATTGAATGGTCCGCAGATTACTCCATTATTTGTGGGGAGCCGGCGTCAGGAGGTGGACTAAAGGCCCATTATCTGAGTGACTGAGACCATCGGAACTTATTACACGTGTGACCTTTAAAAGGCTTCTGCCGTGATGGATCTCAGGTGAGAATTTGCCGGAATCAATTTTGATCTGAAGGTGAGCACGGCTCAGCTTGGCTACCCCCCCCCCCCCCAACCACCACCACCCCCATCTCCTACACACACATACTCACACGGAGACAGTCACCACACACACACACACACCACCCGGTAGAGTGAAACATTCACTTATAAGAAAAAGAAAAGACAAAGAGAGAGAGAGAGAGAGAGAGAAAGAGGGAGAGAGAGAGACAGAGAGGAAAAGAGAGACGGAGGTAGGGAGCAAAAAAAAAAAAAAAAAAGCCCCACCAGAGCGAGCGTTGGTGACGGGCAGGATTATAAAGCCCCCTAATGCCTTTGTGTCGTTTCCCCCACAAATTAAAGTGACTTTGAAGCGCGGGGCTGGGGGATGTGCTGCAGCATTGTGCTTAATCAAGGTAGAAATACAAAGGCTGAGCACGCTCCCCAAAGGTTCACATCAAAAGGTGCATCCCACTTTGAATGCTATTTAATCAGTTAAAAACACAGATGGCGCACTGCCTCAATTAATTAATCATATATGAAGCACCCAGTACCTGTGAGCAGAACAACAAGACACACACACACATACTCACACACACACACTCACACACACAAACACACACACTCGCACATACACACACACACATACAGTACACATGTACACACACAAAGTGTGTCAGTGCTGAGGAGATCTCATTTGGAGTTTCATCAGGAGCTGTTGCCACCTCCAAAAAAAGAAAAGAAAAAGAAAAAAACGAAAGCCAGGAAGACAGAGAGGAGTTTAAATGCATTACCTGGGACAGTAATGGAGGCAAGTGCTACTTGCTCAGCCTGTGTTCCCCAGCTCTCTCACTCCCTCACTCTCTTGCTAAACTGCATTGTAAAGTTCACGCCTTGCATAGCCTTTGAACCTCCTCTCAGGCTGACAGACAGCCTCCCTACTGACACTGCTTTCGCCGAACAACTCTGCTGATGCGAACTCTCGGGGTCTACATGTCGAGACTCATTTTTAAGGGCTCCCGTTCGCGTACCTGAGGGATACAAAACCGAGGATATGCATATTGTGTGCGCATCTTGCCGTAGAAATGAAAGGCACATCTGCTTCAAAGCGAAATTATTTTATAATTAGCCCTTTAAATCCCACTGACGGCGAGAACATCAATGCGCGGCGCCTGTCAACAGAGTTTGGCATCATGAGTTTGCAGAGCTTTCTGAGGAACCAGATTTCGGTGGGAAAAACATCCCAAATTAGCAGTAAAAAGTGTCAGCTCCCTAAAGATGCTCTTGACTAACTAAACTGACCTGTTTTTTCCCTCAGGTTCCCTCTCTCTCTCTTTCCCTCCCTCTATCCCTTTCTCTCTCTCTATCTCTCTCTCTCTCTCCCCGTCTCTTCTCCCTTCCTACCGACTCATCCAGCTTTCATTCATCTGCAGGAGCTCTGTGTTGTTCAGCCAGTTTACCTCATCCAGGTAGTGAGCCCATTGGAGCGCAATAGGGGGTGACGAGGCCCCAGTGTGGCTGGGCGTTTGGCCCACTCCTCTCCTCTCCTCTACATGCCCGTGTCCATGAGGAGGGAAAGGCCAAGGGCTACGCACAGATAATGTGATGAAAAGAGGAATTTCAGTTCTTTGGGAGAGTGCCCCAAATTTCTCAGAGGTGCCAATTAACCTCAAAGACCCCCACCTTTAAAAGAACTTTCACTATGCCCCCCCCCCAACAAAAAAAAAAATCAGTACCCCATAGGACGTAATTTCACTATGGCAAAAGCCATCTGAAGTTATACAAAAAGTCTGGTAGCACTTTCCATGGGCCATCTGTCTCATTAGACTGACACAAGGCTGTAGTAAGGCTGAGTCTATTGATTTGGCTTTTTTGCTTCCAACTGGTAAAATGTACTGTGATACATCTAAGGTCTTATGTATGTAGTCTGTTATACTTACAGTAGTTTTATAGCTTATATATATTC
>JASCQY010000258.1:14003691-14008753 GCA_030264315.1 Sardinella tawilis
CTCTTTTCTCCTGTACTTTGTGTGTTTTATGAGGCCTGTTTTATACAGCATGGACTTTAATCTACTGAAAGGATAGTACTGTAGACAAGAGAGCATTTTGTATCTGACCTGAGACCTGTATTGTAAATCATGTGAAGGATTTTATGGCATCCGTTGGTTGAGTTCCTAATCTGCTGCTCGCCATAGTTCTAGCAGTTTCAAGAGACAAAAGGTAGGTGGACAAAGGCTACGATTTTGTTATGACAATATTAATATATTTGTATGCATACTGACAGATTTTGCACCAGCTATAGTATACTACTTTTTAACTTACTTGTGGTCTGTGAAATGTATTGTAAAGAGTGAACTTGTGAGGTTCTATTATTGTAAAATACAGATTATTTATATATTTTACTGATAATCTTTGTACGGAATTACACTTTACACTCCACATAATCAGTGACATCATGCTAAAAGTATAATTACAGTTTTTACATGTATGTATATTATATGTTTATATTTTCATCTATGAATGTATAACTCTATCAGTTGATTAATGGAGCCTGTTTATGAAAGGTAGCCTATCCCAAATGTGGGACCTAACAATAGGTCACATTAGCAGTGCCGTCACCAAAGTTAATACAATGACTTTACTAAATGTCTTCATCTGTGATGTGAATACATGAGTTAGGGTTATTCTACTTTGTCATGAAATTATGATCCTATTCTGATTCATTACAATGATTTGTTAACTGCAGTACATGTGTGGTCAATACAGGGTGTTGCTTTTATAGTTTGCGTCAAACACTGACCTGAGGTGTTGATGTTAGTTGAGAATGATTTGATGAAGTGGTGTGTGTGTGTAATGCCAAGTGTTTGAAGTTTTGAAACAGTGAAATAATAATAAACACTAACACTATAGAATGTTGAAACACTGTTAGACTGTTTTCTTCTTCCTTTTGAAGAGAGGAATTCTTGCATCGTTGATTGGGGAGTACCTGACCGACATCATGAGCCCACCGCAAGGTTGGTGTTTTTATTATGACCTCATTCCGATCTTATCATTCTTATCATTCACACACACACACACACACACACACACACTCACACACACACACACAATGTCTGGCATTGCCCAATCAGTCTGGCTATCTGGGTTATCAACATCTCATGACTAGATGCCAGATGCAAGACAATGTAGTATAGCATATAGTGGTACATGTTTTATTCTATTTTAGGACTTGTTTTCAGTGTCATAAATATATGTTGTACATATACAGTTATATGTCATAAATATGGAACAAATACACATTTAGGCTACAGAAACATTTGAATCTTATTAAACCTGTTTTGAGTGTATCTCTCATGTTTCCCATTATCAGAGCTGAGGATCGTTCTCCTGGGTAAAACTGGATCAGGGAAGAGTGCAACGGGAAACACCATCCTGGGAAAAAGGGAATTTATTGAAGAACTCTCACCAACTGCAGTGACCAAAGAAACTCTGATGTCTTATGTAGAATCTGACGGTACAACAATAAAAGTGATCGACACTCCAGGGCAATGGGGCACCTCAATGGATCAAGAAATGCTGAAAAAGGAGATGCAGAAATGTTTAAAATTGTCCTCACCAGGACCCCATACCCTCCTGCTGGTGCTTCGACTGGACAGATTCACACCAGAGCAGCAGAACACTATAAAGTGGATCCAGGAAAACTTTGGTAAAGAATCTTTAAAATACACCATTGTGCTTTTTACAGGTAAAGATCAGCTGGAGGGGGCAAACGTAGAGAAGTTTGTGGAAAAAGATCCAACATTAACACAGCTTGTTAAGGATTGTGGAGGTCGATATCTTGCCTTCAACAATAAAGAGAAGAGCAGCCAAAGTCAGGTGAGGGAGTTGCTGGAGATGATCCAGGCCATGCTGGGATGTAACGAAGGTCAGCACTACACTCCGGAACTATTTGAGCAGGCCCAGGGAAAACTGATACAGGACGAGGTGCGGAGGAGGGAAAGAGAGGAGAGGGAGAACAAGAAGAAAGAATTACAGATCAGAAGAAAGGAACGGAAGAAAGTCCTAAAAGTAACAGGGGCGGTTGGGCTTGTTGCCGGGGCTGTCCTGATAGGTGGAGGGAGCGCCGCTATCGGATTTGCGGCGACCGCAGGAAGCGCTGCAGCAGGAAGTGCAGCGGTCGCAGGGAAGGCAGCGGCGATAGGAGCAGCAACCACAGCAGGGAAAACGGCAACATTGACGGGACTAGCGGCAGCGGGAAAAACAGCCATCGTAGGAGCAGTGACAGGGAATACCGCAGCGCTCGGATCTGCGGCAGCAGCGGGGAAAGCGGCCGTGCTGGCAGGGGCTGCGGCCGCAGGAAAAGCTGCAGCAGTAGGGGGCGCTGCAGCAGCGGGAAAATCTGTAGTCTTAGGAGGAGCAGCAGCAGTGGGATCGTTCGCTGCAGGAGTCGGAGCCGTAGTTTCGGGAGCTGTATCCGCTATCGCCGGAGGAACTGCTCTGGGATTTGGATGTGCAAAATCTGGGGAAAAGGAGAAGAAGAAGAAGAAGCAAAGAAAAACTTCCGAAAAATCCTGAATTTAATAATTTTACATTCCAGTGTAATTTGATCTGCTTTGATTTTAATTGTTTGCTGATGTATGTCTGCTTTCATTTTAGTCTTCTTCTTGATTGATTGATTGTTGATTGAGTATAAAATGAGTAAAATCATGTATGTTGCCTACATAATGCCTACATATTTTTTTAGAAAGTCCAAATTTTTATTTTAAACCTACAACCTACAACAGTTAGTGCCTTAAGCTGTGTTTACACAGTCAGGCCAAGAAGCTAAGCTGCTTGGGGGTCTAATCAGGCACTTCAACCACTGAGCTACAGGACCACAGACTGCAGTTCACAGCTACATAAAGTGCAGTTTACATGGAATTTATTCCAAAATCACGTCCAGAGATACGATATCAGAGAAGCAGTCCAGGGGGAAAAACTTCAAAAGCAGAGCAGAGATCAGCTTATCAGTGAACAAGTCTGAAACCCCAGTCTTAAAGAGAGATACCTTAACCTGAGCCTGAACCTTACTTTCACTTTTTGGCTGTTATCTTCATAATTATTAGGGCCATTGACACAAGCTTTATCTTGTTTTTCTAAGGACAGTCTGTACTTTCTGACATAGTCTGATATTTGGTGAATGCTATCAGACATGCACAATGCTGTCAATAAACTGTCATTTAGTGCTGCTGTTCCCTTGGTATGTGATTCTGTTCATGCATAGTCCACGTCCACACAAAGTGTGCATGTCTGTGTGTGTGTGTGTGTGTGTGTGTGTGTGCGCGCATGTGTGTGTGTGTGCATGTGTGTGTGTGTGTGTGCATGTGTGTGTGTGTGTGTGTGTGTGCACGCATGTGCACGCATGTGATCCACTGTCCTTCCCTGGAGTTGACAGAGTGAATGGCGCATGAAGAGAAAAGAAACAGATGCAGTTTAGAGTTCCCCCTCGAGTTCCGCTTTTCTTCATCTCTCAATGTTTTCGTCTTTCTCTTCTCTGTTCTCCCTCCATCCTGCATGCTGGATGTTTCTATGTGGTTACAGTAGGTGTCTACCTGCTAAAGGCAACTCTGCATCTTTCAGAAGAAATCACTCCAACCCGCAGCATGTACTGTAGGATGGACCACTTGTTGACACAAGTCAGATGTTATTTTCTCTCGCTTTCTCTCTCTCTTTTCTTTCTCAGGATCTCTCTCCATTGACTCTGTCTCTATCTCTCTAGACCTGTGTGAAGTGAGCATGACATTAAAAGACTACAGAAAGCATGTCCACACTTCCTCCTGTCCACTTAATGCGTCGTCACACTTCACGTCACGTTTGATTGATGCCAAAACTTGTGTCAACAGTCAATCCATACTTTTTTGTTATAAGGTTGAGTGGCTGTCATTCATTCATTCATTCATTCATTCATTCATTGTTTTTTTGGTTCAAACTCTCCAGTCACCCTCATATCACCTCCTAGCTTCAGACTACCTCTGAGTGACTGACTGACTGACTGACTGACTATAGCAGTCAGGGTGGGTCATTCTTTTCTTCTTTTCTCTCTCTATCCTCCACTCTCCTCCGCAGAGTGTCGGTCTGCATGGGTCATTCATTCATTTATGTCTTTACTCATTCATTCATTCATTTATTCATCCTTTCTTTCCCTCCATCCCCCATTCTGCTCCACTCTACTCTTCCGAGCGGCGGTCTGCACGGGTCAAAGGAGGTGAGATCATCAGAGAGCAGACACTTCCTGTCAGCCCAGTGAGATCAATATGGCCGCAGTATCACATCACAGTCAGAGGACACACACACACACACACACACACACACACACACTGGGAGATCAGAGCTGCTTCAACAGACTAGCAGTGCAAAAGAAGTTTATGTCCAGCCCAGAAATCCAATTAATATGGTGCTCTCTCTCTCTCTCTCTCTCTCTCTCTCTCTCCCTCTCTCTCTCTCTCTCTCTCTGGCTTTCTCTCTGTGTATGTCTATGTTTGTGTATAAGTAGGAAAAATGTTTGTGCATGTGTGTGTGTGTGTGTGTCAGTGTGTTTGGCTTTGATTCTCTATGCTGTTCTTGAAGTTGCTGAGCAAGACTTAATAATATTGCCTGGAATGCTCAATTTTCAGCTTCAAAAAACAAACAATTTAGCGGAGATTTAGTAAGAAATTTGTTCAAACAGAATATGCAGCGCAGACCATAAATATGAATGAACGTTAAACTGATAAACATGCTGACTGGCTCTCGAACTCCTCACATCACTTTCAAACCGCTCCTTCCGCCTTTCAGGACCTGCAAGGTCACTCTGGAATAAACCGCATTTCAGAGAGCAACATCACGGGCAACTTCACTTTGACGTTTGGATCAAACATTCCTCAGGTTCCTTGTTGCCTTAAGATTTCTTTTGAAGAACACTCAAGTGTGCTTCAGTTCTTTCCTCTTTTTTTCCCTCCCCATCCCTGGTTTTGGAAAGGGGAGGTGTGTGTGTGTGTGTGTGTGTGTGTGTGTGTGTGTGTGTGTGTGTGTGTGTGTGAGGGCGGCGGGGGG
>JASCQY010000258.1:14011487-14028987 GCA_030264315.1 Sardinella tawilis
TATCACTTCAAAGTCAAACATGATTTGCAGTGAGGGAAGAAGGTGGTGGTGGTGGTGTGACTGTAAAAGTGGTGTGTGTGTGTGTGTGTGTGTGTGTGTGTGTGTGTGTGTGTGTGAGCATGTGCGTGTATATTTATGAGTGTGTGTGTGTGTGTGTG
This sequence comes from Sardinella tawilis, assembly GCA_030264315.1. Lineage (NCBI taxonomy): Eukaryota > Metazoa > Chordata > Actinopteri > Clupeiformes > Clupeidae > Sardinella > Sardinella tawilis. The sequence goes on from JASCQY010000258.1 coordinate 14,011,646, forward strand.
TGTGTGTGTGTGTGTGTGTGCGTGTGGTGCGGCTAATATTCACACAGAGCTACGCGTGTAGACCTTAAAACCAATTTCTAGGCAAATTGGTTTAATTTAAGAATGAGATCACAGAAATAGCAAATCCCTATTAGGGCAAATTTACGTACGAACCCCCCCCCCCCCATCTCATCGTTCCTGTTCCACATGCTCTCGCTATGCTCTCGCCGGCCGTCTGTTGGTACATCATGCCTGACATTTCCCAGGGGCGAGTGCAGCTCCCCAAATAGTCGATTCTGGAGCAGGTCGGACTCGGAGTCCGATCAGCACGGCATCAGAGCCAGATCTGAGTCACACGTAACTGCTATCTACGTCTTAATTAATCTCGCATACACACACACACAACTACATATTTATTCCCCGACAAATCACAGCCCCTAATCAGCATGTTTGGAGCTCTTGTGTAACCAAACTCTGCCTGATTTCCAAAGACGGTCTGTTTAAGCAGTGCAGAAAGAAAGCTTGTATCTCACACAGATGACCAGATGATCAGATGACAGATTTATGTCTCACACTGTTGGAGGGATACTTCAAATGAGTCTGAGAGTGTAGCAACACAATGATATACAAAATATCATTTGTAAACAAAAAGTACAGTGCATATACTGTAAATGCTTATCACAATGGGGAGACAGTGGATAAGGAGGATGGGGGCTTAGAGGTTAAAGGTCACATGTCACCTTCAGGGCAGTGCTGCCCAGTGGCCTGTGTAGCTGGTGGTCTTGACTGGAGCTGTACTAGGGTCACATATGGAGAAGTCCTGTTTAAATTTTATATTCTTCTCATCTGTCCTACTAGAATAATATAAGGACCATGATAGGCCCCATAGATACAGTACAGTGATTTGCACGATAATCTCATTTTTATGTGGGCAGGATCGGTGGGTTGGCATGGGGCATAGCTGGTGTGATTGGTAAGTGGTCATGGTAAACCTTCTGCAGAGTGCAGACTTAGTTATCACATCACATTCTCCAGTTCATACAGAGTTATCATTTCAATCCAGTGAGTTGGCTTGCTTGTCTTTTCCTGTGATTACTAATTCCGTGATTACCATAGATTAGCTTTAGCATGCTTACATGGCAATGCTGCTAAACTAGACAGTAAAATGGAGATGGAAGAGGAAGCAGTCCTGCTGTGTGGTGCTTTATCGAAGAAAAGAAATGTGTGTGTGTGTGTGCTTCTGTGTGTGTGTGTGTGTGTGTGTGTGTATGTGTGAGTGTGCGAGCTCACTCACGACTCGCAAGCATTAAAACCTGACACATGGGAAATAATTAAACAGATGCTTCACTGAGGAGCCTTCTGCAGGCCAGACAATCCTGGAGATGAAGTCAGAACTACAGAACATTTGGTAACAAGAATTTCTCAGACATGAGGTACTGACCTGCCATTCTCTCTTTCTCTGTGTGACTGAATATGTGGAGCTTTGTATGTGTGCACAAGTCTGTGTGTGTATGTGTGGATGTACATTACAGTAATGACTGTGTGTATGAGAGCACTGTATGTGTGCCTGTGTGTGTGTGTGTACACACACATTTTTGGGGGCTGCAGCTGGGGACAGTGTGTGTGTGTGTTGCCTGGTGAGTTCTTTTCCTCATTATTTTTCTGGAAAATGAGCAATCAGCCGTCTTGCGCCGAGCCTGATTGTCTGGCCGTGTAGATCAGTCCAGGAGCTGCAATTAAAAGGTGCTCTTACGTAGTGTAATTGCTGGGCTGCTAATCCTTTATTTGCACACCTGCCGGTGAGCCTGCATTTTTAATGAATCCCTAATTAATGCACATTGCACACTTGATTTATTTGTTAGCAAATTATGTTGCTGGTCTGCTTCCTACTGGAATAAAGTAGGAATGTCATACTTTTCTTCCCCGAAAAACCAAAAACTGTAACTTGCGCACTTTCAAAACTAAGGTATTGTGGGATGTGTATGTGTGTGTGTGTGTGTGTGTGTCTGTCTAAAACGGAGAAAGGTCAGTTGACATGTGGTCTCCATGTGTGGTTGTAAATGACTGGGTGATGCAGGTGGAGGGAGCATTAAAAGTTTATGATGATTTGCCAATTGTTCTGCGCCTTTCCCACAACCTTGACAGACAGCTTTGTAAGTGTCAACACGCACACACACACACACACACACACACACACACACACACACAGAGAGAGAAAGGAGTAACATTAACACGTGTGGTCACAGTCTTAGCCTTTCCCCACATGTGCACTCAAGTTATGCACCTGTAACAATCCACACTTTTAATTTCCTTATGCTGATTGCCACAATTTTAAACATGCCTTGGATTATGCTTTCATTGATTGCAGCTGTGCACATCTGTGTGTGTGTGTGTGTGTGTGTAACGCACATACTCATATATGTGTTCGTATATGTGTGTGTGTGTGTGTGTGTGTGTGTAAGTGCACATACTCATATGTGTGTGTGTGTGTGTAGCCATCATGAAGTCTGTCTACCTTGGTCTATGGAGACCGTGTGCCATGCTCCAGTCTATACACATTGTGTGGCTTCACTCATTGCCAGAGGAGATGGGAGTTCTTTAAGCCTGTTGGCTTAAGATCTCACGTCTGATGTCATCGCTAGCCCGAAGGCTGCTGGCGCAGCACTATAGACAGATCCTAATAGTCTAGATGAGGAAACACTTTAGAGATCTGGATTTGAAGTAGAAATACGGACTTGAAGGGTGACAGAAACAGATTGTCTTTCATTAAAAAAAAAAGACAGCAATCCACAACAAAATGTTCAGAATGAAGTTAATGTTTGTTCTTTTTAATTACTGTGTGTCCTTTCAAGTCTAAAGTATGTTTAAAAACCCTTTAGAAAAGTAGTAAAAGTTCTGCGGCAAATTCTACATGAAAGGATTCCATTTTTGTCGAATGAAAATAAGGGAGTCTGCTTTGTGTCTTGTTCGTTGACGGCGTATTGGACATCTGTACTTGGAATTTCAATATGCTCAAAGACCCCAGCTGATTCTTCACAGGCTTTTTCCCCCATGATAAATGAAACTAATTGCTTTAAATAGCAGAAACCCGGCAATGCAGGTCTCCCATGGTTCATAGCTCACAAGAATTACTACCACCAGCTGATGAAAATCAAAAGTAGTGTGACAAAAGATTGTGTCACCTCAGTAGCAATCCCGTAATTGCTGCTCCTTTGTACATAAAAAAGCTATTCAAATCCGAGGCTTTGAGGAAAGGGTTTCAATCCATTTTGTCCCTGAGTGTTCCAGAGGGATTTGAAAATTCTGTTAAAACTATCGAACTATGGATGCCGCCCCACATACCTCCCCTACCCCCCAACACACACACACACACACACACAGACACTATAACCTGCTGTGTTTTCTTTCCAAAAAACACAAACACATTATTTTAAAATCCAAGGCAATTTAGATTTCTGAGCCTTTCTAGTTTACCTGGTGTTACAAACACAGCACAGGGGCCCAAAGGCAATTAATGGTTTTACTTCATCCCATCTCAGGTGTTACTGGCTTGCACACACTCCTCATTGGAGGCCTTTTAATTCACTTCATATTTATCCAGAAATTTTATCCAAGTGTAATGATATTGACATCACTTGGATTTGATAATGCTATAATGGAACATATTCAGATAGATTATTCTACGTCGTCCAACCAGCCTTTGCTGATTGATATAAACATGAATATCACATTATTAAACCATTTGTTTGTTGGAGAAGCTTACTGTGTCTTTTTTTGTGCCAAACTTCGACTTGCAATCAGATGGCAATTAGAGCAGCCTGACTCACCCACAAGCGGCTCATTTGAAGTCCAAAACCCAGAGTGTTTCACTCGAGACACACCTGCCTGCTTCATCACCACGACACAGTTTGGAGAAGGGATTATTTTATTCCAAATAAAACCATCATCTGATTTAAATTTGTTAAACATCTTATTCCATCAGTACTCTTCCACATGTGGTAAAATTAGTGTCATTTTTTTTAATGCAGTCTTTTACAAAATTCTTGATAAACGCTTTGACAGCATGAACGTTTGAGAGAGTTGATAATAACATATCAATGCATGGGCCAGCCTCATCAAACAACTTTGGCTTCTGAGATCAGAGAACAACAACAAAAAAAGAAAAAGAAAAAAAAAAACTGAAAAAAAAAACTCACTATGAACATTTAAGAATCTTTAATTCACACTAGTAATAAAATTGCATTACAGTTTCATAAAATAAATGTTCCAGTTTATATATACAGAAAACAGACTGTACAGACTCTCCAAGGTTTTTTTTCCTTTGTTCTTTTTGATTTTCTTTTTTTTTCTTTTTTTGTACCCGAAAGGGGGAGAGGACCAAAAACCCAAAACAAACATCACAAAAAACATCCAAGCGATACAGTGCTCAGCTAAGCAGGCACAACTGTACAGGGGAACTTGTAACTGCTCAGTGTTGGGTAAGGAAGGGGTAAAGTACATTTACAATGGAGTCCTTAGGGACAGGGAGGAGATTTACTGTAAAAAGTATTGCAGGCAAGCAGACAGACGCTTTCCTCTCCTAGTGCAGCCAAACACCTAATGTGTGCCAGGGAGTGTGTGTGTGTGTGTGTGTGTGTGTGTGTGTCTGTCTCAGTGTGTAAGTGCATCTTTTTACTGTGTGTATGTATGAGTGCTTCAGAGTTTGAGGGTAAAATTGTGTGTATGTGTATATGTGTATGTATGTGTGTGTGTATTAATGTGTATGTGTGTAAGTGTGTGGGTGTGTGTGTGTGGGCACAGAGAGATGCCACTGTCACCGGCCACACGGCTTGGCTATTGGACCTGTGTTTCGAAGCTCCCGTTCAGCTGTCCCTCCTCATAGTCCATCTGACACAGAATCATGTTGTTCTTCAGGAAAAACTTGTCTCCCACACAAAACCTGTGAACACACACACACACACCCACACAAAGAGGAAATTTAGCATGATCCCACAAACATCACTGTCCAGTGTTCATCCCTGTCCCTGTGATGGCCTGACCCAGCTGAGGAAGCCTGCCTGGTCCTTGGCTAATGCCGTCTGTAATGTTTCTCTCAAGGAAAAGCAACAGTTCTGATCGCCAATTAGACCTGATTGCAGTGGCTTCTCTCTGCTTTGATTGCAGACTGGTGTGTGTGTGTGTGTGTGTGTGTGTGTGTGTTTCTGGCATGCATCACAGACCTGTGCTGTGTGTGCGTGTGTGTGTGTGTGTGTGTGTGTCTGTGCGTGTGTGTGTGTGTGTGTTTGTGTGTGAGGGGAGGGGGGTGTCAAGAGAGTGCCTTTTGATGTGACCATGAAGGTTCCACTGTTGGGTGATTGGGGTGGTATTGTGTATGTGTGTGTGTGTGAGTGAGTGTGTGTGTTCTGGGGTGTTTGGGATGGGTGTGTGGGTGTCCGTGTAGGAGGGGGGGTGTTGGGAGGCTAGGATTGGGAAGGGTTGATGGCGTGGCTTTGGGGGGGGGGGGGTGTTGAGGGGGTGGCTGTGGTGTTTCAAAAGCACGTAAACAAGAGCCCTGGCGCCCCGTGAAAGCACTCTGCCGTTCCCAGAGCTGGCACCAGCGCCACGCCAGTTTCCAAGGAAACGGTGCTACCAGGCGAGCTTTTTTCCCCTCCACACTGTTACTAATCGATGCCAATGTGCGGAAAAATTCTGTCCTGCCTTTAACTATAAATTTCAAGCCAATTTAAGAATTAAAACACCACCCCCCCCATCCCACATATATGGCTAAGCCTTTTCCCTTTCATTGGCGGTTATAAAATGAAGTGGAGATTTAATCTGGCCGCAGATCTGAATTGATGGAAGCTTTGTGGATCGTTCCACGCCTTATCAGTCTGCGCCATACCAGTGTGTTGGCAGCACGGGCAGATAATGGGCGCCACCTAACAGGAGAGACCTGGCCAGCCCATGCCAGCTTGGCGGCACGGCGGCAGCCCCGGCGGTAGCCAGTGATGCACTGCGGCAGACGGCTTCCTGAACTCCCCCTCTGACACGTGCGAACACCGAGGCACGGACGGGAAAAAAAACGAGGAGTAAACGCACAAACGCACACGTGCCCGTCGTCAGCGCACCTCCTGCCATGTGTTAAAGGGAAGTGTACCTCAACAAGTATGGCTCACTGTCGGTCTGACGCACGGCTGATCTCCCACTGCCTTGTAAGGGCACTAAAAAGAGCTCCGTGAATGATGCTTTGGTGCCTCCTGTTTGTGCAATTTGTGTGCGTGTGTGTGTGTGTGTGTGAGCGAGCTCAATGCTGTGGTGCCCCCTGTTAGTGCAGCTTGTTTGTGTGTGTGTGTCACATGTATGAGCTCAATACTGTGTGGTGCCCCAAGTTTGTGCAGTGTGTGTGTGTGTGTGTGTGTGTGTGTGTGTGAGCTAAATGCTGTGTGGTGCCCCCTGTTTGTGCAGTGTGTATGTGCATGTGTGTGTGTGTATGTGTGTGTGTGTGAGCTCGAGGCTGTGTTGACCCCTGTTTGTGCAGTGTGTATGTGTATGTGTGTGTGTGTGTGTGTGTGTGTGAGCTCGATGCTATGTTGACCCCTGTTTTTGCCCGCAAGCCGCGAGTCTGAGGTGCCCTATCCAATCCCAGAGAGCAGACCTAGCAGCACTGGTCCCAGGTCAGTGAGCCTGGGCTATATTGGACGGCTCAAGTAAAAGGATTACATTCCAGAGGTCATTCCTCAAACCCAATGTTCACTCTCAAAGCTCATTCTCCTGCACAGAAAGCCGCTATTGCTGTCTTTTATGTCATTCTGCTAGTATGCTATGCATGATTAGCCTCCTCTTTTTATTCAGACTTATACTTGTGTGTGTTTTTGAGCATGTATGTGTGTGTGAGTGTGTGTGTGTGTGTGTTTTGAGCGTGCGTGCATGTTTGTATGTGTGTGTTTTTGGTTTTTGAGTGTGTGTGTGTGTGTGTGTGTGTGTGTGAGTGTGTGTACACTGGAACAGGGGCAGCTGCTTTGCTTTGCAGTGGGTCACACTCTGAGGGCTGTTGGTTTCAGCTCTGTCACACTCGCCTGCGCTCTGGGAATGTTTTCAGGGATGATCCTCTGAAAAACGTCTGCAGCCTGTTTAATTCCACCCTCTTGCATTTTCAATGAGACACACACGCACATACACACGCATCTGTGAAGCGCTCAGGAACTCTGTGTAAGTGTGTGTGAGTGTGTGTCTGTGTGTGTCTATGTGTGTGTGTTTTCTCCTTCAGCCGTGCCATGACTGTGGCAAAGACCTTTCTGAAATAAGGTAAAGTCTGAGTTGAATTAGATCAGACGCCACGCTGGTCTGGCAGCCTCCATCACTTTTGATACATGAGCTAATTTTGGTCCCCTGAAGCTTATAATCCCACTTCTAGTCACAAATACAAACAAGTACCAAAAAACCACTGGCATGGGTGCATCCCCAATAGGAAATAATTAGCGGAGCGTGGCTAATTCAAAGCTACTGACTAGTTTGCTGTTGGGAACAAAGAATAGCACATTAAATCTCTTGGCATTTGAGACATTGATAGAAATGACATGTGCGAATAAGCTTCTACATTTTGAAAGAGTTTTTTTTTTTTTTAAATGGGGGTAGGGGGGTGTGGGTGATGGTGGTGCCTGGATCCATTTGAGATAATGGGCATTTCAGCATGGCATTATGGATTTCAAAAAGGCAATCTTGCCACAACGTTGTGATCTCTCTCTCTCTCTCTCTCTCTCTCTCTCTCTCTCTCTCTCTCTCACACACACACACACACACACACACACACACACACACACACACTGTCCTTACCTCTGGTTACAAAGCTGACAGGCAAAGCAGTCCAAATGGTAAACATTATCTCTGGCTCTCATCACCATTTCAAAGGCTGGGATGAGTTTACTGCAGGCAGCGCAGTTCCCCGTCGTACCAAAGAGCCTGAGAGAGAGAGAGATAGAAAGAGAGAGAGAGACATAGAAACCCCATATTAGACACTTTACCTGCTTGAGAGCACATGCTTTAGAAAGCACAGAAATGAAGAAATAACGGGTGGAAGACAGAATAAGCAAAGGTCTGGAAACATCTAATGCACAACACAAAAATCCATCTTGGCACGCACTCAGTGTTTTTTGTTAATGAGGGGTACAAACCTAGATGTTAATTCTTTGCTAATGATCTAATTAAAATGATCACATGCTTCTAATCCTCCTCTTCAAAGAGTTTCCTCCAGCACGTTGCAAAACCAACAAAAACAGGTCTGAGGCAACCAATTGAACTGTTGAAAGTTTTCTTCTTTAAATCCAAACTAACGAACGACTGTGCGGCAACCCGAGCCAGATGGATTTTTTTTTCACAAGAGGGCTAACTACATTCTATAATTTAGACAAAGTTCAAAACATTCTTGTTGCATGGATATGGCCTCTGTTCTACTTTTTCTCTCTCTCTCTCTCTCTCTCTCCAAAGTAAAGAGAGCCCAGGAGGGATGAGGGGGGGCAAATGTAACCTTGGAGAGGTAACTAGATGTTCGATGGTGCACAGAACAGACACACAACCTCACATTTCTCAGCTGTTTGTTTAAGCTTATTAGATAGGAGCCAAACCATCAAGGTCACAAACAGAGAACGAGGCAGCAGTGCGGATCTCTTTCTATTCCAAAACCTTTTTCCCCGCATTTACATTTCCATTTTCCAAGTGCCTGCCCCCATGTTTAATTTGGAGATTCGGAATCACAGATAGACTTATATTCCACTGAACAGCAACACAAAGAAAAAGCCAAGAGGGAATAGACAGAAAGAGAGAGACGGAGAGAGAGAACAGGAGAGAAAGAGTAACAGAGGGTGAGAGAGAGAGAGAGAGAGAAGAAGGAACCAGGAAAGCTCTGTTATACCGGATCAAGAGACAATTGCCACTTAAACAGTTAGTTAAACACTTTCTCAAAAGTTGTCAGAGAAGTTGCAGGAGCGGACACAAACACACACACACACACACACACACACACCGCCTGTTATGGGCAGCATCTATCCAGCAGGCCCTGCCGTTAATAAGGCCACTGAGTCCCCTGAAGGCCAGAGAGACCTGCCCTGCTGCCGTGCTGAGGGAACACGCTCTCCCGCTGGAAGTGTGCTGTTGCAGGCGATAGGCGAAGTGTTGAAGCGGGGCATTGTTAGAAGTGGTTACTGCTCCAGTAGAAATGTGTTTGCCTTGGACCTCTGACACACTGCCGAGACCACGGCGTGCCCAGACAAGGTGCTGCCTCGTAAAGGAGGAGGAGGAGGAGGAGGAGGAGGAGGAGGAGGAGGTGAAGACAAAAAAAGAAGAGCAGAAACAGAAAAGGGGCCGCTTATTAAAATGATTGTTGTCAGGCTGTGAGCCCTGACTTAGTGCAGAGTAAGTGAAACGGCGGGGTTTGAAGGAGCGCTCGACGACGTTACGCAACACAGGATCGAGCCTCTGCAGCCACGACCCTCCGCAGCACTCCAATGAAAACTTTCCCCGACTCCACCTCTCTTGTTTGTTTGAAGAATGTACTGTATTCTCTGCCTCTATGACCCCACTGAAATACAGTGCAGGCCAGATAATTGCTATGTGGACATGCAGTATTATGCTAACCACTGGGGTCTAGAGTTAGCTGTGCTGCTGCCATTCTACAGAATAGCGATGTAGCATTATCCCACCACTGGGGTCTAGAGTTAGCTGTGCTGCTGCCACAGAATAGCGATGTAGCATTATCCCACCACTGGAGCTAGAGTTAGCTGTGCTGTTGCCATTCTACAGAATAGCGATGTAGCATTATCCCAACTACTGGAGCTAGAGTTAGCTGTGCAGCTGCCATTCTACAGTATGTAGCAATATCCCCACCACTGGAGCTAGAGTTAGCTATAGCCTACTGCTGGTTGCCTGTGCAGCCAGTTAGCATTATGCTAACGATTGGGGCCTCTGTGGAGGATGTGAGTGCTTCAGCAGTGTAGCACGAGGCCTTGGCAAACCCGGTGGTCCAACTTAATCATACTCTGTCACTACAGTAAGTAATGGAGCAGCGCGGTTTCACCCCCAGACTGTTTGATCTGAACTACAGACCTGCAGCAACACTCTGTGGTGCTTTAACACACTCTCTCTCTCTCTCTCTCTCTCTCTCTCTCTCTCTTTCTCTCTCTCCCTTTCTAACACACACACACACCCACACACCCACACAAAACCACCAATCCCACCAATCATTTATGCTCACTTATTTCTTAAGATGTTGTGCTTCAAGTTGCCACTGTCAACTAGCATTCAGACTCCTGGTGAGGAGAGCGAACTTCAAAAGTGGAGCGGCGAGGGGCGAGTGGTCTTCAGAGAAGGCAGGAGCCGGGCGAGTAATCCAGTCGCTGCTTGTCGCACACATGCAGTGGTGGAGGGGATTAGGTGCCACCACGAGAGCAGGTTTGTTTGAAATGGAAGGACAAGAGTGCTGCACGGCTGCACACTTTGGCTGTGCAAGGGCACAGGGGCCGAGGCTGAGGAATGCTGAGAATGTCACCAAATTTTCATGTGCACAGAACCCCCGAATGCATCCAATCCAAACTAATCCCACTGCCTTTTTTCTCCTCCCTGCTTGCCTATTTATTTGAAAGATATGTATAATTGCAGATCCGGAGCGGTATATGTTGGTGTGTGGAGTGTGCATATGTGCGTGTGTGTGTGTGTGTGTGTGTGTGTGTGTGTGTGTGTGTACAGGGAAGAGTGTGAGCTAAAGACAGAATGACATAGAGCGTGTACTGTATGTGTTGCCTTGCAGGGAAGAGTGTGAGAAAAAGACAGATTGAGAGAGAGAAAGTGTGTGTGTGTGTGTGTGTGTGTGTGTGTGTGGAGAGAGCAGCATATCTGTGTGAAGTGGTGCTCTTTTAAATCAGGTCATTAAAGAGTGACTGCTACACATCTTCATAACTGATATTGCAGCCATCCACATTTTCCCTGTGAAGCAGCAGTCAGTTTTATGGTGGCTTTTCAGACGCGCGGAAGGACAGCCTCAAAAATGGAGACTTTGGTGGTTAATTTAAGTGGATTAGGGGGTTACAGACACTCATTTGGAAGGTCAGCCACAAACTGTGAAACACAATGGCATGGATTTGGAGGCGGTATAATTTAAGATAAAGTGAAACCAACCATTATATCGACAAGGCCATTTAAAGTGACTTTCTGGGGAATGTGCTGAAGGACTTCTGCATTCCTGGGAGTTTGCAAAAGCTTCACGACTTGCTGGCTGTGTAGCCTAATCTAGTGCACTGGTGATATTCCGCACAGACATCTTTGAAAGTTAACGAGTTGTTTCTGTACCACAAGGCCGCTGTCCACATTGAAGATCTGTACATCACGTAAATGTTGTCATTAAATAGTTGCAGTAAGTTTTACAAAATGTGTAAGATGTCAAGATTTAACAGCTTGTCAGAAACTAAGGGCAGTATCCAGTTCTGTGTTGATATGGTGGTAAGGCAAGCATTACATAGTCTGAGAAACTTGCCTTGCAGTTTGTTATTTAAGAGAGGCAGTTGCAGTTGCAGTTGCTCAGTGTCTGCATTGTCTTTGAAATGTATAAACAGAGAGCTGATGAAAAAGAGAAGCACTTTGAACTCCCAGAATCCTTTGCAGCACTTTCAGGCGTGTACTAATGGCCACAAAAGGAGGAATTCCAGGCGCTGCAGTGTCCTGCTAAGTAGCGGTGTGATTTCCCCTGCATCTTCGGGGACAGGGATTCTCTGCGCCCGTTTGAAGGCACTGCATACAGCAACGTCTCGGCATCTTCTGAAGCCAGCAACAGCTCTCCAAAGCTTTCATGTTCGCCCGCGATTAGACTCCTGCTAGTCAGGAGAGGCTCCTGTATTACCTGTGCTTGCAGGCGCTCTTACATCCACTACTGCCTGTGTACCGTTCGCTCGTCGTTTTTATTTCCTCTGAGTGTGCCCTAAACTTTTTTGAATTTTCTTTAAAAAAAAAATTTAAAAAAAATTAAAAAGATAAAAAAAATAAAATTATTCAGGTCTTCAATTATTTCAATCCATGTTTTACCTTGATGGCAGCTCAGACGGCAAGTTTTTAAGTCCTGACTGACGCTGTAATAACAGGTGGACGCCCGTCATTAAAAGCCCAGGCCTCCTCCACCCGTTTAGCTGGTTCAAAGAAACATCTAGGAGCAGGGCATGATTTCCCGTTAAATGTCTCTTCATCAAATACCCCTAACGAGCAAACTCCCTAAATTACCCATCGATAGCCTTCTCATGAAAAGGTAACGTTGCCTTTTAATTAGCCTGCCCTTTCCCCCCCCATTGTACACTAGGTTTTCTTATTCGGTTGGGGAAAAAGAAATTAATTTCAATTAAAAGAGAGCTTCTCTTTGATAAGGAGATGACTGATATGTCCAGTGTAATATAATACATTCAATGGGTTTGAAGATGAAAACGATGTTGAGGCCCAGGGTCCTACGCCGTCAGACACACACACACACACACACACACACACAGGCCTCTTTGTCTGCCTGCTCTGGCGAGGTCACCAGGTCCTCAGCCAGCCAGCAGAGGAGGAGGGGGAGGGGGAGGAGGGCGAGAGAGAGGAGGAAAAGGGGGAAAAATGAAACGGCTAATTAATCTATTGTTCTGCGCGGTAATGAAAGAGTGTGTGGAAACTGCTAATAAAGGGCTCTGGCATCTCCTGATGGAATGAACTGAATGTCAAGTGCAGTGGGAAAGTTGTGACGCCACAAGACCTGAATGGTGTGTGTGTGTGTGTGTGTGTGTGTGGGTGGGGGGCTATCCAGGGTTAGGTGTTGTATGGAGTGCTTCTGTATGCCTGAGGTGTGTTTGGTGGACTGGTGGGGGGTCCAGAGAGAGAGAGAGTGAGTGAGTGAAAGAGGGAATGAGAAAGAAAGAAAGAAAGAAAGAAACAGAGAGAGAGAGAGAGAGAGAGAGAGAGATAGAGTCATAGTTGTGTGGAGCCAGGGGGTGAGTGTGTATGTGTGTGTGGGAGTGTGTGTGTGTGTGTGTGTGTGTGTGTGTGTGTGTGTGTTCATTATGTAGCTCTGGCTCCTGAAGGACAGACACAGACTGAGCTGCTCCCATAATTAATGTGGACATGGCGGGGCTCCAAAACCACAGAAATAAAGGAAGTACGTTTGATCCACCCGCTTGTCTTTAATGAAGTGCCTGTCCGTATGGGGCATGTGTGTGTGAGTGTGAGTGTGTCTGTGTGTGCGTGCGTGTGTGTGTGTGTGTGTGTGTGCATGGTTGTGGGGGTTTCTCATGGAAGATTGGTTCATTAGAGCAGGTGAGGTGACGCAGTCCTCCCCCCTCCCTCTGTTAGCCGCACGCACACACACACACACACACACACACACACACACACACACACACACACAGGCAATGTTGGTGGCATCGGTGTTAGCGGTAGCGGTAGCAACAGTGTCAGCAGACTCACATACATTTCTAAAGGCTTGAACAGCAACGGCCTCTTTTCCAGGCCTCCTCAGCCCAGCCCAGCTCAGCCCAGCATGAGTGGGGAAAGTTTTTAATTTGTTCCATAATAGAATTCATCTCAAGCATCTCCAGCCATTAAGTGGCTCACATTTGTCTCTGGCTGAGGAGCTGACGAGTGGGAGAGATTTCATTAGGCCATCAGGGCCCAGGCACAAACACTGGAAGCCTCTCGCTCTCCCTCTCTCTCTCTCTCTCTCTCTCTCCCTCTCTCTCTCTCCGATTCCCTCTCTCTCTCTTTCTCTATTCTTCTCTCTCACACTCTTTCTCTTCTTTTTTTTCTCTCCCCACTCTCTCTTTAGCCTCTCTCTCTCTCTCCCCCTCTCTGTCTCTCTCCACTCCTCTTCCACCCTCCTCTGCACTCTCTCTCTCTCTCTCTCTCTCTGGCTGCACTTTTTTCCAGCCTCTTCTGTCTCTCTCTTCTCTCCATCTTCCTCTCCTCTTCTCTGCACCCTCTCTGCACCCTCTCTCCCTCTCTCTCGCTCTCCCTCTCTCTCTTTGAAGAGAGCTTTTTCAGCACTGACACAGTGGCCACTGTTAGCCTCTTATACATCCCCATTTTACCCACAAGGCCCAGGTGCTCAGGCTAAGGTCACGACCTTTATAATGGACAGTGAAATTAATCTGCTGGGGGAAAGAGGGTGCGTGTGTTTGTGTGTGTGGAGGGGGGGGGCGTCTCATGGTTGGAGAGCACTGGTCAATCTCTCCAGTTTAATTGAGTCAAATGCACTCCTCCCGGCGCTGTGCTGTGCTGTGCTGTGGTCGGGCAGTTCCAGTTGGCCGCTGCTGTTACCTGAGCTCCACGGCCGCGGCTCAGGTGTCCCATATGGCCCTGCCAGCCAGCTGATGGGCCATGCAGATGAGGCCTCTGGTGCTGCCTGCTGCCTTCCCTGGGTGCTGGGGGCCTAATAGCATTAAGCCTGGGAGCTGATGGATGGAGCTGGCCCTGTTTCTGCCTGACCAAACTCCCCACACCCTACCCACATAACACACCACATGTGGGGACACACCAAATGCCAGGGCCTGTGCTGGGTTGGGCCCTGTGTGGAGCTGGGGTCTGTGTGAGGTGAAGTCCTGTGTGGAGCTGAAGCCTGAGCACTTGGACTTAGGCTCTGTGCACTTGTAGGTAGGCACTGGGGGTTGGAGGAGGCCACTGTGAGTGGGGTCCCGTTCTACCATGCGTCTCCTCCCCTAACAACCCCCCATCCCCCACCCCCTCAACCCCGCTCCCTTCCCCTGAATGCTGGGCCCCCATCTCGGGGAATAAATGATTGGATCTTATTGGGAGGCCCCAGGGACAGCGACTTAACGCCCAGGAAATAATCATGTTTAATTTAGCAAGCAGATGGCAGGGAGACAGGGGGGGAAAACAGCACTGCGCCCAAGACATGGGGGCTGACATCAGGCTGCCTGGAGAGCTCTCTCTCTCTCTCTCATTCCCTCTCTCTCTCTCTCTCCCTCTTTCTCCCCCTCTCTCTCTCTCTTACTTGCTCTCTCCCATTCTCCTATTCTGTCTCTCTCCCTCTCTACCTCCCTCCCTCTCTGTTTCTCTCTCTTTCCCTCTCTTCTTCATCCCCTCCCACTCTGCTGTTTTCTTTCTTTTCTTTCTTTCTTTCTTTCTTTCTTTCTTTCTTTCTTTCTTTCTCTCTCTCTGTCTCTCTCTCTCTCCGTCTTCCTTTCCCTCCTTCCCTGTCTCTGCCTGCCTCTCACTGCTGAGTCTCTGCGTCTGGTAGGAGGCACTAGGCCTCTGTGGCGCCTACAGTATGTTCCTGTAAACATGCGAAAAATGTTAACTAACCAAAGCGCAAACAAACGTGCCACAAGCGCACGCTGCTTGAAGCTATCTGCTGGGTCTGGGGCTACCTTGCATTCCTGCTTAATTGACTCAAATGGAGTCCAGTTTGCGGAACTGAGCTGTAAGGCACCAGGAACATGTGCTGGATCCACCCAAATAAATAAAAATAAAACCAATCCCTGGAGGGGAACGGATCTCTCTCATAGCCCCCCAGACTACCTGAGCGCTGCCCAAATCTCTAAACTTACTGGGCTTCATTCACCAATTATTATGAAGAAATATGAGTTATTCTTATATGTTATCTTATCTTCTTATGTGTACATAGTTCTAAGCAAAATTTACACACTGACTCAAGAACACCTGAACCCTTGAGCAGTGACGTGTGTGCAAAATAATAGATTTTTGCATTTCATCAATCCCACAGTTGTAAAAATATTAAAGGCCTGAAATGTTTTTAATTGGACCTTAACACATTTAGGAAGATATTGGTGAATGAGACCCACTAAGCCCCCTGACAGCACCTCTCTCTCTCTCTCTCTCTCTCTCTCTCCCCCACCACAGAGAAACCAGTTTGGATTAATCTGTCCAAACTGGCAGCACCTGAAAAGAGGGCACCTTTATAGAATGTCATGAAGCCCTGGGTGTCACAAACCTTTTCCAACATGTGTCAAAAGTGTGTGTGTGTGTGTGTGTGTGTGTCTATGTGTGTGTGCGTGTGTGTGTGTGTGTCTGTGTGTGAGTAAGAAAATCTGTGAAAGGGTAACACAGATAGAGTGAGAGAGAAAGAACGAGAGAGCAATAGAGACACAGAGAAATAGAGAGGGAGAGATAGAGAAAGAGAGCGAGAGCGAGAGAGATGGAGGAAGAGAAAGAGAGAGAGAGAGGTGGCTAGTGCCCTTACCTCAGGTAGTCCCTGCGACAGAGGATGAGGTTGGCTTTTGTGTAGAGGGTGGAGCCCACCTCCCCGAGGCGACAGTCGCAGCAGGCGCATTTCAGACAGTCCTCATGCCAGTATTTGTCCAGGGCCTTGAGCAGGTAGCGGTCTTTAATCTTGCGATTGCAGCCAGCGCACCCCTTCTGTTTCCCTTTGGGCTGGACGGAGAGCATCGGCACACCTGCAGCGATAAGGAGACAAGTGGCCTGCCGTGATTTACTGCCCAAGAACACGAGTGACTTTTCATGTTCGTGTTTTTCTCTCGCCCCCCCCACCCCCCATCACACACACACACACACACTTACATACACACACACCTCCCACCCTACCGCTTGTGTGCTCAGCCTGTTTTTTTTTTTTTTTGATAAGGCCAACAGCCTCCGGAGCGGAGCAAAGCGGAGCCATGCGGTGTCTGATTCATATGCATTAGCGCGCCGCGGCTAACAGCACTGCATAGAGATAGGCAGATGCACACACACACACACACACACACACACACAGGTCACTTTGACCCCTGTCCCCCACAACCCACTTCCCCTCCCCACCCTCTAGATGTTCAGGCAGAGGACAATGTTCGAAACATGAACTCAGGGGGGGTTAAAAGACAACTTGAGGGTTAAAAGGCCCAAAACTCTTAAGGGGACATTGTGTGTGGTGTGTATGAGAGAGTGAGTGTGTGTGTGCGTGTCCGAGACATCAGACAACTCCTGTGGGCCGTGGAGGTGTTAGCGAGTGCGCTAACGGTACAGCCCCATCCGTTCGGTGCTGTTCTGGACGGGGATGATGGAAGTGCCTCCTGGGCTTTGTTTGCTATAGATTAACATTAACCTTTTAAAACACTGTTGACCGCAAGAAGGCTGCTCTCAGCCCCCCATGAGGTACATTATGGGCTAAGTGCCTTTCACAGCACACACACACACATGCTCACACACAGAAACACACACACACACACACACACTCTCTCTCTCATATGCACACCCACACACACACACACACA
Organism: Sardinella tawilis; assembly: GCA_030264315.1. Taxonomy (NCBI): domain Eukaryota; kingdom Metazoa; phylum Chordata; class Actinopteri; order Clupeiformes; family Clupeidae; genus Sardinella; species Sardinella tawilis. The sequence goes on from JASCQY010000258.1 coordinate 14,028,853, forward strand.
CACTCACACTCACACTCTCTCTCTCATATGCGCACACACACACAAACACACACACACACACACACACTATGTCTCTCTCTCTCCCTTTCACACACACTCACACACTGCATCACATCTCTTCTTTCATTTTACACA
>JASCQY010000258.1:14031487-14033663 GCA_030264315.1 Sardinella tawilis
GCAAAAGACAGAGCTTAACCCTTTCTTTCAACTGGCAGCCCAGTGCTCTCCCTCTCTCTCTCTCTTTCACTCCCCCTCTCCCTCTCCCTTTCTCTCACCCTTAGTTTTCTTGGATCCTTCAGCAATCTTTTAAGCCAAGCTGACTGTGTGTGTGTGTGTGTGTGTGTGTGTGTGTGTTTTATACAGGAGACTCCTCTCCTTCCCTAACCTAGATTTGCAAGGAGTCTGCAGCCACAGCAAGACTCTCCTCTTCTGGCTCTCTTCTCCTCTCTTTCTCTTCTCTTTCTCCTTTCCTTTCCTGTCCTCTCGTCCCCCTCTCATCTCCCTTTCTCCACTCCTCCTTTCTTCTCTCTCTCTCTCTCTCTCTCTCCTCCTGTGCTACAGTCTCTCTAGGCCAGTGAGCAGTGTCTGGAGACAGGCACACAGTCATACTTGAGGGAGACCTGGATTCATACGGAGCTGATCAACACTGAAACAAACACATGCTTGATGCTTTTTAAAAAAAACACTGTAAAGGAAATTACTTTCAAGCCACACACACAACCACATCCACACGTCTACACACACACATACACACACACACACACGAAATCCCCAGTAGTTGTAACACATTGTTGGACCAAAAAGCAGTGACAGAATAAATGATGGCACACAGTTAAGTGCTGCTTGGATTCTCTAATTCTGGAAGACGTCCCTGTTTTATTTATTTCTTTATATCTGTGCTTCAGGAGTACATCTGTCACCACGCCGAGCGGCATCACACTCGTCCCTGCGTCGGCCCTGGAGCCGCCTGCCGTGCGGTGCCACCTCGCGAGAACAACAAGTAACGTTATAGGAGGAAGCAGGCACAGGAGAGGCAGGCAGCACCCACTTAATCCAATCCATTTAACAGATACAAGAGCAGGAGCAGGTGACCTTCCTGTGTCATTCTCCCGCCGCCGCCGCCGCCACAAAAAGCATGCCTCGCCCGGGCCATGATTCACATTCCAACGTCAGATGCATTTTTAGTTATTTATTTATTTGGCTTTAAAGAGGGCACTTTCGTCTTGCCAAGCATCTTCCTAAAGCAAATAGGGGCGGAAGGAGTGTGGGGGTGTGGTGGTGGAGAAGGATTGGGGAGAGAAAACAAGAAAACATTTGCCATTAATACTCTGAGCCCAGCCTGTCATCACCCCCCCCCCCCCCATACACCCCACCCAACCCCGTCCTGTGTCCTTCCTCTCTCTCTCTCAAAGGCCTTATCACTGTGGAATATGTATAGTTACATGTGTGCATTTGAAACTGTCAGACCATGTACTTTCCATTACGGAGATAGCATCCGATTTCCATGTAGGCCTATTTCAAGATCCATTTTGCAGCTATCAAAAAATCAAATCAACTGTGCTAACCCTTTTGATGTGTTTAAGGTTTAAAGGAGTCGGAGAGAGGGAGAGGGGGGGGGGGGAAAACGGGGAGAACGGCTTTGTGCTCTCAAGGAATCGTTTTTAAGCTTTACAGCACAATTATCACGTTGGCATGGCAAGCCAGTGCGTCTGCAGATTAAAAAATGACAAGGGAGAGGGGTGGGGTTGGGGGTTGGGGGGGGGAGGGCCCCGGGGGGGGGGGGGGGGTGGGGGGGGGGGGGGGCTAGGACACCCCCCCCCACCCCCCCCTTCATATCTCCTTTCCAGCCTCTATGCTACGTTAGCCCGCGTCATGCTCTCATCTTTTAGACGCCGCTTTTGCGGCAGCGTCGAAAATGAGCTGCTCTCCTTTGCATGTTCTTCAACGAGGTCACTCACCGTAATTAAATCGATCTGATCAATTAGCCGAGAGTGACACCTTGATGGCCAGTGGGTGGGCGTGTGTGTGTGTGTGTGTGTGAGGGGGTGCTTTTATGTCCGACTCACCTAGAGAGAAAAGGCTGGGCCTAGTGGATGTCTGAGGTAGGGAAGGTTGGGTGAAGTGGGTGTCTGTAATTATGCCCCTTAACTGCTGTAAATAATGGCCTCGTATTGCCACGGTACTCATGGGTCAGGGCGTGTGTGTGTGTGTGTATTTCTGTGTGTATGTGTATGTGCTGTATCTCTCTGACACTCACGGGACAGATTTGCAGAGGAGAGCAGAGAGAGAGAGAGCGAGGGAGAGAGAGAGAGAGAGAGAGAGAGAGAGAGAGAGAGAGAGAGAACCCCCCCTG
>JASCQY010000258.1:14060021-14074320 GCA_030264315.1 Sardinella tawilis
TGTGTGTGTGTGTGTGTGAAAGGGGGGGGGGGGTGTCTTATGGAGTGCAGGGCTTCTCATTGGCCTCCGCAATGATGTCACACAGGCTCTCGGAAGGCCGACAGAGCAAGAGGAACAACAGAATTTCAGCTGAGGAGATCAATTATAGATAGAGGGAAATGAATGGGGAAAGTAATTTAATAAATTATTGAGTTGATGTCTTATATCATGTACAAAAGCAAATGAAAAATTAGATTGTGTATTTGGATGAAGCTGGGTTTAAAGAGCCTCAAAATTATATTTAATTAGAAAAAGAAAAAAAAATGGACAGTGATTGGATATAGGGGGGTTCACTAGGGAAGCTAAATTAATGAGGGCAGAACTAGCGATACTGATAGCTGGCGTCTGGACTGACACCACACACACCACACTGTCTTACTTCGTCCCCTTTCACATACGAACTCACACACACGCACACACACACACACGTGTGCACATACACACACATGCACACACAAACTGACTCTCTGTGGTGAGATTCTCAGATTTTTAAGCAACCTGGAATAATAGCAAGTTTATCAGAAAGGGTTTTCAACAACTTGATGATTCCAACTCAGTGAGTGGGAGGGAGTATTCCTGATAAAAGTAAACAAATGAACCTCAACATCACATTGAATCCAGTAATTTACCGTGAACTTTATTTTACTCTCTCGTTGTGTACAGGCGCTCAGGCTCTGACACCACACTGTGCTTCCCACTCCTACCGTGTGTTTTGTCTGTCTGCCCCGGGAAAAGCAAACAGAGGTTGCAATTCGGCAAGGAAACTTAAAAGTTGAATCTGCATATCTCCTTTGCGTGAACTGTGCACTGACAGATCCAGAGTATGGGGGGTGGGTTTGGGAAGGTGGAGGGAGAGAAGAGGGGAAAGAGGGGCTGTGTGAAGGAGGGAGTGCGAGGATGGTGGTGGTGGTGGTGGTGGCTGGGGGCGTGGGGTGCCCACACTAATTTATGTGTGTATCCTGATGTTGTCTCGGGGCCTAGGCTCTGTTGTTGAGCGCCAGGAGATGCCACATGCAAATGGAACAGGTTTCTGGGCGAGGTGCAGCGCAGTCACGGCCCGTGTTGGGACCCCTCAGCGTGTGCAGTCACTAAACAAGGGCTTTGTGTTGGCACACTCAAGGGACCAGCTCAAAGCACTCTTATCATCTACAATGCTCTGTTATTTAAGCAGCTGAAGTTAAGTTTGCAGCCACTATTTATAAGATGAAAGACCCTCTTTGGGGAATTGCTGGAATTATTATATATTTTTTTCCCCCAATTAATTTGTGTGTTGAGGTAGTTGCCTTGTCGCCTGGTCCCAAGTGATTCGATATTTTGCGTGTTTGCTTGACGGAGTCTCCTCATCACCATGTCAAACTGAGACTCGAGGAAAAAACACACAAACACACACACACACATACACATACTGTACACACACATACACACACACACACACTGCTATTTGCCTGCCGTTAAGCTTCCTTGGTGGATGCTGTGAACATTTAGCCACTTCATGTTTTGCTGAATCTCAAATGTGTGTGTCTGCCTCCTCAGCAGAGTCCCCTCACAGAGCACAGAGGACTCTCCATGGCCTCCCGACTTCACCTATTATCCACAGGGGTGGGGAAATCAGCTCTGGGCCGCGGCAGCCGTGTATTTAGGGAGGGAAGCCTTCTCAGCTGTCGGCCGCTGTCTGGTCTGGAGAGTGCTGGAGATGGCAGATTGTCTTGAGAGAGGTGAGTCTGGGTGCCCTGTAAGGGTGTGGGGGTCAGTGTGGGGAGGATGAGAGGATGTGGGTCCTCAGGTCTCTGTTGGGCAGGGTGGTGCGGTGCGGTGTGGTTGTGGTGCAGTGTGGGCTCTGCAGGAGTGCCCTCATCAGATTGCCAGTGGTGATGAGCTGACTGGAGGAGGTGGTGTGCTGGGTCTCTCTGGCATCTGATCGGCTCGTGAGTGGGAAAGAGGTCTGGTGCTGGGAAATTCAGAAATAATCCAGCCTTTGTCAGTGATACACACACACACACACACACACACACACTCACACACACACACACACACAATCACACACACTCACACAGGCAAACACACTCACACACATGCACACACACACACACACACAAACACAATTACACACACACACACACACTCTTACTGACACCCCCCCCCCCCCAAAGATGGTAGTAATGGACCTTTTGTATGGCACACACACACATTGTGTGGGGGGTGAAAACACGTGAAGAAACTCAGTGTGATTAATTGGTTATATCAACGAAAAGTAAAGATAAAAGCTGTACTGTAATTGAATGTGAAGCTTCATTTAAGTATGGATTGGTACCAGACCACTTTATTGAATTGCTTTCTCACACAGAAAATATGCTTTTTCAAATGGGACACCAGTCAAATGGAGGGAAAAAATCAATTACTGCCTAATTTGCTTAAAATGCACCCCCTGTCTGAGCAATATATGTCGAGAGTGGAAGTCCATAGTGTGCGCGGAAACTTCCAGAGATGAGAGCTCGGAGCCTCCCGTGTGTTTGGCGGGGAAGCGAGTGTGTGCATGTCTTTAGGCGTAGCCGCAGTAATGGAATAGAAGAGGCGCTAATGCGGAATGCGTGACTCCCCTAATGAATCGCTTTCAATATTCTGCCGTTCTAAGCATTAAATTATCATAAGACATCCGCTATTTTGCCAATTCAAATGAGCAACACTTTGCTCAGAATAAACTGTTCTGAAATTAATGAGTTGATAAAGGGGTATGATTATCCTTCCTCCCCCTTTCCCTCTCTCTCTCTCTCTCTCTCTCTCTCTCTCTCTCTACTGTCAACACATTCAAAAGGCTTGTGTCAATCCTGTAATGGCTGCGTGAATAGAGGGCTCCTTTTCTGACTTACATCAAGGAGCAGTCATCTAATGCTGCGGAGATTGAGCCCATTGTGCCCCTGCTGGTCTTGCGCCGATCTTCATCATTCTGGAGCGAGTGTGCCACTATGCAGAGTGGCATTCAAGTGACAGCACGTTATAGGAAATCAGAGACCTCAACAGAGCACACACTCAAGACTTCGGTGCTGAGAGCAAGTGAGAGCCAAGCCGCCTTTGTCTCGACATCTGTCTCTGAAATGTGATCATTGAACGGAATGCTGTGTTATTAGATATTGTCCTTGACAGCGCGCCTGTCAGTCCAAGACTGGTCTCACTGAAAGATCTTGTGCAAGGGGTCAAAATTGCCATATTGTGTGTTATTGACATCAATCTGATTCTATTCATGCGGAGTGAATGGAAACGTTGCACGTGCGTGTGTGTGGTTGTGCTTGTGCACGTGTGCAGCTGAGAGTTCTCACACGCCTTTTGTGCACATACCCAGAGAACGGTGCACACCAGCGACTGATATACAGACATCTACGCAGACATATATACCATCTCTAGCTGCCCGACTACAGGCATTAGAGTTCACATAACCTGGAAGGAGGAAAAGTCCTTGCATCTTCTTCTTCTTGTTCTCTGTCTCCTCCAAAGTAGCATGGGGAAAAGGTGTGTGTGTGTGTGTGTGTGTGTTCGTAGGTGGGTTGGGGGGGGGGGCATTGTAGGAAAAAGTCCTGCTGTAACTACCTGAGAAAAGCAACCCATCAACAGCTGTTAGAGCTGACTTGAAGGTTAAATATTAGGAAGGAATCCAATTTCTCTTGTCTGTTCAGCTCAGCGGTGTGTTAGATTGCGGCTGGAGAGTGTGCTTACCGGGTGTGGGCTATGAAGTAGGCTAATCAATCCCCTCTGCCTCATTCTCAAATTCCTCTCATATCAGGTCCCTGCCCCCCAGGGCAGGCCTTCTGCTTTCCGAAAGCCAATTCCACACGAAATAAGAACTGTGACCCGCAGCTAGAGGGTGAAGTTGAGTTTTCCCTTCATGATTAATCTCTTCTTGGGTGGCTTTCAGAAAAAAAAGAGGGATGGAGAGAGAGAGAGGTGGGGGGTTGGATAAGAGAGAGAGAGAGAGAGAGAGGAAGAGAGTGATTGAGAGAGAGAGAGAGAAAGAGAGAGTAGAAAAAAATAGGAAAACATGCAAGTCGCTGCCTTGTGACGGGTTAGTTTTTTTTTTTTTTCCCCTTGCTCTTTCCTCTCCGAATGAGCCTGGTGCGATGGAGCCTGCTTATCGGCTGAGAGAAAGAGGGAACTCATTTTTTTGACAGGGCTTCATGTTGACATTGGGGAAATGAACTAGCCGATGCTACGATTAGACCTGCCCTGCCATAATTGTCATCTAAACTGTAGCCATGACGAGACCCAAAGCAGGTCTTTTCTGATGGCTTCTCATTTTCAGTGGGCTGCGAGAGGCCGTGTAGGCTCACATGTAGAGCTGCATGAAGTGTTTGGCAATTGGAAAGTGAGTGTGAGTGCTTTGCAAAGATGAAGGACACAAATCTGTAGCCTCACAAGGAGAAAGAGAGTAGACTGGGCCCTGTGACAATACAAAATAATACTGTATGTGTCAACACTGGTTCTGCATGCATTTATACACTTGTTCTAATTTCATTATCTGGTTTCTTTTTCAATTCCCTTTTCAATTTCTAAAACATATGATTTGTTGTTTTCATTGAAGACCAATTTGATCTTTTTTCTAAATTTCGTCGAGTCCGACAACAAAGGCCGTAGCTATTATAGGTCTGCTGCTGATGGGCGAAGCTTCAACAGAGTCAGAGCTGAGGTGATCTTACACCAAAGTGCCAGAATGGCATTTTACAGGTTCTAATGACATCTTTCAGCAAGATGGAACCTGTCAAGCCGTCACCCATCCGCGCGGGATTGCTCCTAATGGTTGCTCATTCGTGATAGTTCAGTTGTGCTGTTGAACCAGGTTCTGTGCCCCGCCCAGAGGATAGACTTTAAGAGACTGGTGATGGAGACCTTTGTGTGTGTGTGTGTGTGTGTGTGTGTGTGTATGCTTGTGTGTGTTTTGGAGTTTTTTTAAGGGGTCTGTTGTGTTACAGAAGGCAGTTAGGCCTCCATAGCTCTGTATGTGTGTGTGTGTGTGTGTGTGTGTGTGTAGGCTGATGTGAGAACGGCGTCTGCTGAAACATGACATTTTGAAGCCAAATACACTCCATTTCCCTTTGAAACTAATTGTGAGCCACATTCATTATTTAACAGATGTTCTCTTCGATATGGTCTCCACTGACCTTACTTTGACTTACAGTAATGCATTTCACTCTTACGTCTTAGGTGAATCACATAGGGAGTTTTACCACTATTAGATACCATCTCTCACTGTTATAATTTTACATCCATTTCAATATTTATTTACAAACAAGCATTATTTACAACACATCTCACTATTTTATACAACATCAGCCGTAATCATAAACATGTACAAAACCAGAACTACATAACCGTAATTTGAAAATGGTGAAAAATTAAAAATGCATTTGTATCGTTCACTAGATTTATAAGTATGGAACATCTTGAACACAGTAACACTAGAATGGGTAGTTTCAGTGCCAAGGCCTACTGATGTCATTTAAAGCTGGCATATGCTGTCAATGAGGACATTTGGACCTATCTGCTTCTCTCTGGGCATCAGAGGCACTCTGAGTACTCACTGGGATTCTAAATGGTCTCGAAAACCATTTGAAATTTTAATGTTTTAATGATGATCCCGTATTCAACGTACAAGCATTACACATACATCTAGTAAATTTTTCAGCATTTAAAAACGTTCCATTTGAAAGAGGAAAAAAAAAAAAACAGTCCATTTGCCCACTACCCCCCACCAAACAAATTGGTCGAGAACAACAAAGTTCAATCTCCGTTATGGAGTGTTCCCTTGTTCCGCATCTCTGCCAAGCACTTACGAGACTCCTCTTTTGCATGGCGGAGGAGGTACGGTGGCCCACAGGGGGTCACAGCGAGAGTGGGCTGGAAGCAGATGGGGGAATCAGCCTCCTCCAGCTCCAGAGCACCTCTGGGCCCAGCTAAACAGTGGGGAGAGTTGCATACACACCCGCCTAAATGGAAGAGCAGAGTAGCAACCACCACCGAGCTACTTAACGGTGCAGGATGGCGACGAGGTAAACAAGCATCTCTCAGTGGTGTGGGGCCTCCAACAAAGTCATAAAAGATGGAAAGGTTTTTGAGCGTTAGGTAACGACTTTCATGCTTTTCCAGCATTGTTCAATGTTTTTTTCTCTCCTGTGCGTGCTGGTTTTCGCTCGTGTTTTTGTTGTTTAGTTTTTTTTAAAAATGGAGTCCATTTTGGTCACTTTCTGGGTCTGTGATAATGGTGGGGATTGGTCTGTTTGGAAAGAATTGGGGAGTGAGCTTTAATGTGTGTTTCAGGTGCCCCCTATGGCCTGCCTGGCCTTTCTGTGGCACGACTGAAAAGCTTGGGGGAGCAAGGAGGAGCAGCACTCAATTTTTGGAGTGTGGTCATTTTCTCATCACTGACCATCGCCAGGGTCATTCTGACAAGATGAATTGGAAGGAAGAAAAAAAAAAATCAAAGTCTCAATGAAGATGTCTGTACACCCACTTAGGCTATGGACAAGTATACCATACCCCGACTCTTTCTCCTCCTCCTCCTCCTCTCTCTCTCTCTTGCTCTCCCTCCCTCTCTCAGTTCTCTTGCCAGCTTTAACTGTCTCCTCTCTGACAGGTCTGCCAGACAGGTCCACTCTATAGATGAATAAAATAGTACCTTCTCCCACCAATCGGATTTTACACTCCAGGCCAGAAAATGTACTAGCTGCAAAAAAATGAGATAGAGATGGAAATTGAGTGAGTGAAAGGAAGATACAGAGCGAGTGAGAGAGAGAGAGAGTGTGTGTGTGAGAAAGAGAGAGAGTGATAGAGAAGAAGAAGAAGAAGAAGAGAGTACTCGTGCTTAGCTAGTCAGCATTTGCAAAGGCAGCATAAAAAAGTTGGTGCCCTTCCTAATGATTCGAGTGATGGTGTGAGATAGTGACATTTGGTTGTCGCAACTTGAAGAAGTGGGCACGCACGCACACGCACACACACACACACACTATTATCTATATGTGTGTGTGTGTGTGTGTGAAGAAATGTTGTCTGACTTAAAGGCCCATTGTCCTGTGTGTGTGTGTGTGTGTGTGTGTGTGTGTGTGTTGCAGTGAGGTAAGGAGGAAGGGGCCCAGCCCAGATGTCCTCTCGAGTGGGTGCTCCTGTCACGGCTAACAGCACTGGAGTCATGCTGCACTTAGGGGCCATTTGCTTTTAAGGATGTCTGACAGGACAGTGGCCACGTTTGATCAAACTTTACTTTCCCCCGCGCTGCTGTGCGCTGCGGTGCTCTGCTGTGCTGACAGTCCGTTCGGCTGGGACTCTTAATGCGCTGTCATCGGACCTCCACTCTCAGCAGCGCTGATTGTAGCCACACACTCACACACACACACACACACACACCTACACCCCTACACATATACACACACACACACACACACACACACCTACACACAGAAACACACATACACACACACATACATACAGTACACACACACACACACACACACACACACACACACACAGCTGGCTCATGCAGCCCCAGATGGGGATGAGATAGGCCCACTTACAGAGAGCGGTGTGGCATCTCCCTAATGAAGGACCCCCCTCCCCTCTTTCTCTCTCTCTCTCTCTCTCTCTCTTTCTCTTTCTTTCTCTCTCTCTCTCTCATACACACTCTACTGTACATCACACTCTCCTTCATCGCTCTCACAATATCGTTCTCTCCATCAATCATGTTCTCACACGTTCACTCCTGTCTACTCTCTCTCTCTCTCTCTCTCTCTGTATCCTTTCATTCTTGGTTCCTGCATGCTCACGCTGAGTGCTGGCCTGCCGATGGTCTCTGATATGACGAGAGGAACAGCTGCCAAGGAGGACAAGAGGCGTAAAAAAAGAGCTTTGATTAACGCCAAGCAGGGTCACCGTGCTGCTGGGAGCAGACTGGAGCCCTCCACAGCACTCGGCTGCCATGGCGTCTGATTAGCCTTTGAGAGAGCAGCACACACAGAGCTGGGTTGCTGTCTCTGATGCCACTCACAACTTAGAGGCGATCACTGTTCTCCTGTTGTATTTATTTATTTATTTATTTATTTATTCATTCATTCATTCGTTTGTTTGTTTGTCAACTCATTTGGAAGGAAAGAAAGTGAGTAGAGGTGCAGGAGGCAGGGAAATCATTTGGCCATGTGCAGATCAAAGCAGCGTTTTACACATTCAGCTATAGATAGAGATTGTTCTCTCTCTCTCTCTCTCTCTCTCTCTCTCTCTCTCAGTGTGTGTGTGTGTGCGTGTTTGTGTATGTTTGCTGGGGGCGTGGGGGTCCAGCGCTTTGTCTGTGGCGTCCTCCTCTACTCCCTTACACCGAGAGTATATATTTATATTTTAAGCTTATGAAATAACCATGATATGCAGCCAAATAATTTACATGCTCTCAATTTTGATGCACGGATCCAAGGTTCTTTGGCTTATCAGTGCTTAAAAATGCATCTTTTAAAAGCCGCAGGCGTATGACACAACCCAGGAATTTAATGATTTTATAAATCAGACTCGGCTCTCTGTGGTTATGATGAGATGGACTGAAGGGGAGATGTGAGTGTGTGTGTGTGTGTGTGTGTGTGTGTGTGTGTGTGTGTGTGTTGTGGGGTGGTCTGAGTGAACGGGGGTTGGGAAGGGTGCAGAGAGGAATGCATGCAAAGAAGAGTGTGTATGTGTGTGCGCGTGTGTGTGTGGTGGGGGGGGTTGGGGGGGTTGCTGTAGTTTAGAGGCTTGAAGGTCTCCAGTGCCATTATCTTGTGAGAGCACACATTGAAAAAAAAGATGATAATGTTTTGGAACATTTTACATTAAGGTCTCCATTATGATTTGGTAGGATTGAAACAGCGCTATTTTTCAGAGTGGCTTCAGCATGTAGGACAGGCCTCTTAGTTGAAATCTGCTGGAATAAATATAAAAAAATGCACAAGATTTCTCTCTCTCTCTCTCTCTCCCCCTCTCCCTTTTGCTTTGATCATGCAATCCCATGACAGATCCATCAGGGCCTCCCCATCTCCTGCTGGAGTGGGCTGCTCTTAATTGGTGCTACCAGGAATAAATCAAAGCAGGAAACAGGATGCTTTTCCAAACAGAATTCACAAAGCGCCCTCCAAATCTGCATCACCCATGGCTGTCCATGTTATGGCGCATCCCGGTCGGCACGAGACACAACATTTTTGCAACGTTACAGTGGCAAGGCCTTTGCCTCCCTTGCAAGAACATTGGTACAACGTTTACAGTGAAGCCCCCTGCTCTGTCCTGTATGTACCTGACGTGCCTGTCTTGGCCTGCATTCTAATGTTTCTGCCCAGCGCTGAATTCAACGGTGGGGCTCCAGATTGGAGAGTTTCCAAACAATCCCGAGCTCACCCAAGCTTGGAATTGGTTTTCCGTGCTACACCTCCCTCCTCCCTTTGGGCACTTTACCAATTTGACCAAATTTGTTCCATCGCTGGTTCTAAGTACCAGAAGTGTTTTTTAGGGAGGGGGCAGCACTCCAACGCCTCTCTGCAATTTGCAGATTCTTTGCCCCGACATTAGCAGCTTTGTCTGGGGCTCCAGGCCTCCAAGGCTCCGGGGCCCGGCAGGGCCGGTGTGTGCTGAGAGTCCCACATCTGGGGAGGCTGTACTGGCCCAGCCCGGGAGGGGAGGGTTAGTGGAGAGATTCCACACCTCTCCACAACGTTACTCCCCATTCCTGAACCCCTCTGGCCCCTTTAGTCAATCACTACATGCCGTCCTTGGAAAGCTTATGCGGTGAGATGATTGATTCAAGGTCTTGCATGCTATTATTCTTAATCATATTTCCAGCCTCTTAAAACACACACAGACACACACACACACACACACACACATACATGCGCAGATACTGTACATATACACAGCAACTGTCCAAATTCCATTTCAGTCGACAAACAGCATTTTTCAGCTCCTCTGGTGTGTGCTGTTCTGTTTTACGGTTTCTCTGTACAGGCAGAGATCAATCATGTCCTCTCTTTGGAGCTCATGGATCCGAGCAAAGCAGCACATGACCTCCATATCCCATTCTGAAAGCATCATCCACGAATGGCTGTGCACTCTGACGCTCTCTCTCTTTCTCTTTCTCTCTCTCTCTCTCTCTCTCGGCTGTCTCCACTTCAGCTGTATTGCTTTTTACAAACGCAGCCTTTTGCTGTTATTAGAATGTGGTGATCTGCCACAGTCGTGTTCCTACACACCCCTGCGCACAATCCAAAGCATTTTGTCTTCTCTCTCTTTTTCTCTCTTCTTTCTCTCGCTCACTCTCTCTCTCTCGTGCGCACTCTCTGTCTCTCTCTCTCCCTCTGACTTGAGGTTGAATTACGAAACTGGGATGCGCTCGGCTGCACAGGGTGCCACTCTATTAAAAACCCAGTGATGCCATCATCGCAATCACCCAGGGGTAGGATATTGCGTCTTACTGAACTTTTGTTTCCTCGCCATCTAATGCAAGACAAATAGTGCACGGCGGAGGTACCTGTCCACATGATGTATTGCGGGCGTACAATGGGCCACTAAAAGTTGATATACTGTAATTGTGTAAGATAATTAGAGTTATAAAAGCCACATAAATGCCCCATTGGGATCGGGGATATTAGATTCTCCACCGAAATGCACGCCCACTGCTTTTTTTAATTTAAGGGATGAGTGTTAGTGGAAATAGCGCTTAGCCCGATGATGGCATCAGAGGTGTACACACCGATAAAGACCTGAATGCTTCATAAACCATTACTTGAGTCTCGGCAAGTCTAAGTACATGAATTAGAGGAGAGGGAGAGAGAGAGAGAGAGAGAGAAAGAGAGAGGGAGGGAGAGAGAGAGAGAGGGAGAGAGAGAAAGAGAAAGAGAGGGAGAGAGAGAGAGAGAGAGGGAGAAAAAGAGAGAGAGTGAGTGAGTGGTACTTTACAGGCAACGACTGCCACTGCTGTTACTGAGGCGACGCAGCAGAGAACAGCTTCGGGCGCCAAAAGCAATTAACAAAAACTTAAAAATAATTTGAACTAATTCTTCTCTTGTTATCGGCAGAAAATAATGCATTATATGTTGATTAAGGGTTGGGGAAAAGAGCTGCTTTATCTGTGGCGCGAGCGCTGTATCTTATGCTGAGCCTGCTCCTTTACAGGCATGCTGCTTAAGGGGGAAGATGGGAGGAGAGAAGGTTTTTTTTTTCTTTTTCTCTCTCTCTCTCCCTCCCGCTCTCTCTCTCTTTCTCTTTCTCTCCTTTTTACATGCTGTCTTTCAAAGCTGGCCTTCGTTTGAGGGGCTTTGAGCTTTCTTTCCCTTTCTCTCTGTGTTCTCTTTACCTCGCGTTCTGGGTTCAAATTCATTAAACGCTGTGTCATCATGCATTAGGCCTCACCTGTCTGGGGCAGCCATTTTGCCCCCATGCTGCTTTTAGAAACAATTTTCCTGAGTGCTGCGGGGATGTAACAAAGCGTAGGGAATCCGAATGAAAGCATGGCGGCTTCCAGAGCTGTCTGGATGCCACACACCATGGATCTAAGCTTTGTAAGGTGTCAGTCTCTGTCTTTTGTGTACACACACACACACACACACACACACACTCTATCTCTCAAGTACAGACACACACGCGCACACACACACACACATAGACATACACACACACAAACACAGATGTATGCATATGCTTCCTCACACAGAGGGATTTGGATGAGGGGATTGGTCGTAATCTCGGGTGCTGTGCACATCTTCACCCTGACTGTCTCTGAAGTTGTGCACGCCAGTGTCAAAGCGGCAAATCCAGTTTCCTCTGGATGCACCACAAAAAACGGAACTCTCTGAGACCATGGGGAGTGGGTGGAGGTGCTTTGGGGAGCAGTGGCGGAGAAGGGGTGGGGGTGATGGCGGAGAAAGACGTCCTATTTAAATGTCAGGCTGTGCAGATGTTTACCTTTAATAACTCTGATCTAAATATTTCTTTTTAATTTCGAGAGATTCATTTGTGCGTGCTAGGAGACTATTTTGTTGATATTCAATTCCAGCATGCGTACACAATAAAATCGGCCTCTTGGTAGCCGTTTATTTATTTGATTCAGCACTGTGTGTGGGGGGGTGGGGGGGTGGGGTGGGGTGGGGACTAGTTGCAGGCAGTGAAAGGCCTCGCCTGAACCCTGAGATGGCGGTCCAAATGGCCAGACGCTGCTGCTGCTGCCGCTGTGACTGCAACTGCTGCTGAGTGAGCTGAACAAACAGCCAGAGGAGGATGGCGGTAGCGGTAGCAGTAGCGGTAGCGGCGGCAGCGGCAGTAGCAGTGCTAGTCTAATGTCCTCTGATGGGCCTCGTCTGTTCTCCATCCCAGCCTCTGCTGCGCCGCTCTGAGTGGCCTTAATAGGATAATAGACTAATCTGGATAGTTTGTGTTCGCATTTGGACCATTTAGACAGGAAAGCCTCTTTGATACGTTTGTTTCAGAGAATAACAGGTAGTGCCTCTGTTTCAACCCACGGCTGCTCCAGCCCTGAGATGGTTTTGTAATGTGTTCAATGCCGGCATCGGCCGCGGTGCACCGTATGTCACGACACGCTGCCGAGCTCACTGTGTCGCAAAAGAACAAATGATTACATCTGGTAATGGGAACTATTCTTTCTCTCTCTCTCTCTCTCTCTCTCTCTCTCTCTCTCTCTGGAACTGAGAGCTGAACTTATTTCTTCTCCACACTAGTGATGATTTGGCTCCCACTCCATTTCCCTATTATGCAAAATGGAGTTGTGAAAGAGTGAAAATGAAAAAAAATGAAAATAAAAAAAAACACACACACGTCATCCAATCTATTTTTCCATGTTAGAAAAAAGAACGGAAATGTCTCTACTGGCCAGTTCCTGTGTGTGTGTGTGTGTGTGTGTGTGTGTGTGTGTGTGTGTGTGTGTGTGTGTATGTGTGAGCCCAGCTCCCAAATTTACAGCATCTGCCTCTTCCTGGTCCCACACCGTCTGTGTAATTATTTAGAAATAATCAATTGACTAATGATGGTGTTATTTACCACAGTCATTAATACACCGAATGCCCACGTTAATCAGGCCGGGAGCGTTGTCTGGGAGGGGTATTTATGGCCGCAGCAACGCTGGTTTCCGTGGCGATTATATCACCAGGTCACAGGCGCCAGAGTGGTAAGGGGAGGGGAGCGAGCAGGCTTCCTCAGGCCTGCCTCTAGATTACCAGATCTGTTGCATTTACATATTAAAGCCCTCTGATGGATCTCTCTATACTACGCGCATGAGCCGTCCATACAGACTAGACTATATGAATTGTTTCATATATAAGCACAGATGAGGGATTGGGTTTATTTGATGGACTTTAATCTGTCTCACGGTAGCCTATCTAAGCTGTACAGCCAAAAGCCGGACACAGCAGGCTTGTGCTGTAGCTCAAATTGACCCACTGTTTTGGGGTGGCCACTATGGAAAGGTGGTCAGATCTCCGAGATGAAAATTGGGACAGTTCAGAATTAGTGTGTTCAAAGAATCAGGGACCTTCCTATTTCTGCAGTCAATATAATTGAAATAAATAATGTTTAGTGATACAGTAAGTAATGTTCCGCTCATCTCACTAATGGCTTTCGTTTGTAGATTTACAAGAGTGTTGTCACAACACAACATGTTAACCTTGCAAACAAAATATCTGCATTTTCAACAGCAGCAATTTTAACTCCCAAATGAAAGAAGCAGAGATCTCATTAGTTCACTTTTATCATCTCATCCTGAGGAAAAGCACTTGAGCACTTGTACTCGGGGATAAAAAGCACTGCAATCTGAAATGTAATAGTAACACAAAATGCATCCAAAGAACCAAATGAGTGGGTTAAACTTTGGGATTCTTTTTCTCTTATTGGAAGTGATAAAGTAATTGCTAAATGTCTCTGGCTTCCGCTAGCTGCATGCTAATGCTGCCGCGCGTCCTTGCCTCGTGGAGGTCGTGAGCGGCGTAAACAAAGGGATGCAGATGCAGAAAACTTTGTTGCACCAAATTACTCACAGGGTCCCTGAAGGTGCCGATTTAATATTGGAGAGCTCCAACTAGAGGGGATTATTCTTTAAGCTCAACCTACGAGCCCTCTGCTTTTAGGAAGACAAATGGGAAAATTGAGGTACACAGATTTTCAATAAACGGCAGCGCGTCCTTGCCTCAAGAAGGTCGTGAGCGGCGTAAACAAAGGGATGCAGATGCAGAAAACTTTGTTGCACCAAATTACTCACAGGGTCCCTGAA
>JASCQY010000258.1:14082057-14089750 GCA_030264315.1 Sardinella tawilis
ACACACATGTTGTTGTAACATTGGCCGATCTGTGACATGAAGCTGAGTAACCCTGAGTTTCCTGTGTGAAAAAGTGCAACAGTGCGTGACCTGTTTTTTGTGATACAGTCTTACAGTTTGCAGGTTTTTCTCTGATAGGACCCGAAGTGGGAGTGACTCAGATGTGCCGACTCCGAGGTGTACACACTGAAAAATATTTGTGGAAGCAAAGAAAAAAATCAATTTAAATTTATTAAGTGGGTTAATGTTGTGTGTGCAGGATATATTTGCTCCAAAAGAAGAAATTTCATTTGTGTTCAGAAAGGTTTATTTAATGGACTACAGTGACTTTGCAGTGGCGCACAATTTGGGCCAAACTGAAGTTTATTAAAAAATGAAATTGGATTGCTCAGTCATTTCATGTCAACTCTGATATTATTAAATATGGCCAATAGCCAGCTGGGCACAATAGATATTGTGAAGAAAGCAATATTATGTGGCCTCCATTAAAATGCATGGCGTGCACATATTCCTCCCAAAAGCCTGGACTTTGAGGGTTGTGAAGTGGGATGCAGTGAGTTTGGGAGCCTGGACTTGAACGTCTGGAGAGAGAGAGAGAGAGAGAGAGAGAGAGAGGCCACATTGATGGGATGTTATGTTGGGTGAATACCCACGCTTAATTTTTAATTATTAAGGCATTAGTTGGTAGCATCCGTTTATTTATGTGTCCTGTGTAATCAGGAAACTCATCTGAGAAAACCGAGGCCCTGTTGGCTTTAGCCAGAGCTAGTGACATCAAAAACGCAACACAATACCCCTCCGATTCACATACCTAAGAATTTGATTAAACCGTTTTCAAATGTAGATAAACAAATCCTTTGAACAGGTCCCCTCATTTTCTTTGGGGCGAGCTACTGCCATGACCAATTCCTGTCTTTACCACAGATAAACAAAAACATCAAATTCCTGGTAGAGACGGGGGATTTACAAAATGGAGGTCTTCAATCTAACCTGCTAACAACCCTCCTCTTGTGAAAGCTACAATAACAGCATCAGTGGCTGGCTTAAAGTAAATGTTTTTGAAAACACGCCTGTATTTCTTTCCTGGAATCAATTTACTGTTAAAGGACACATTCCACCCAGATGGGGCAGTTTTGTGAGATGAAAACACCATATGTGAGCCAGTATATCACCCGCGGCCCCGGGGGGCATCGATCAGTAGGGGTACAGAGGTTTTCTGGGGATATGCTGATGGCCCTACGCAGCTCCACCAATCAGGAGCAAGCATGCCAAGAGATGGAGAGGGACGGGTGGAGGAGGAAATGAGGCTTGGTAGAACATGGCGAGACACGGTGGGGTTACCGTACAACACACAACACAGATTTGCGCCTGTCCTGGGCTATTACATTCAGGCCAGACACTCCTGGTTTGACTGATGGTGCTGTGCTGGGATGGAATATACAGGTACTCTAGATGCCTGTGGTGTCAGAGTCGTGAGGGTCAGAGGTCAAATGCTCTTTCATCTTCCCTCCCATTCCTCTGGACACTAATGGCCCACATGTTTGAAGTAGCAGCTCAACACTGGCTTAGGACTCTCGTTCACTTAGAGCTAGGAAATTGTGCAGGGCATTGTGGGTAATGTATGCACCAAGTGTTGTGCTAGCGTGGCCTGTTCGAAGTGGCCCTGTGTCTACTTAACTAATTTGTCTCTGTCACCATCATATGCTGGATGCCATGCTCTTTTTCTCGCTACGACTGATGCCCTCCTAGTTATATGCCATTCTGTTTCAGGCTGCATGCAGGCTAACATGTTAGCACATCAGATTACTGCCCAGCCCTACTCTGCCCTGTGTGTGTGTGTGTGTGTGTGTACTTTGGGTTGAACAGCCCCTCCAGGAGGTGTCTGCTCCTGCTGTTTCTCTCGCACCTCATTCTCTGGTTGCCTGCCTGTGTGTGTGTGTGTGTGTGTGTGTGTGATGGCCTTGGCTGTGGCCATTTCAATAATCCCCTACATGTATGTTTAATGGCCAGCGGGCCCAACAGGAAATGATCAGCAAATGAAACGAAGCAGTGGGTTATTACGGCCCACGCCGGTGTCAGCCCGCACCTCGCCGCCATTCATTTTATTGTAACTCATTTCTGCGGCCAGAGAACGGCAGGATTTAATGTCTCCATTCCCCTACTCCCGTTCTGCATGACAAATTGTTTTAATAAACATATACCGGGTAATAATAAAGTAATAATAAGCCCACCAGTCACCTTATATCACTGCAGTTAAATTTTCCCATAAGCCAACATTGGTTACAATGACAATTACATGGGAGCCAATCCTTAGCAGGGGAACACAATGGACAGATTTAATATAGTTTGTAAATATGATTAGTGTGCTGTCGTGTTATTGGAGTTCAGTATTTACATTTCTCTCCGGGGTTATTCACTATACGGGATCAACATTAAACAGAGGGCCCCCTTTTTTTCTCCTCCCTCCCTCCCTCCCTCCCCCTCTCTTTCTCTCTCTCCCTCTCTCTCTCCTTTCTTCTGTCACAGAGCCTCCTCCACCTCTCCTCACAGCTTAATGAAAAACTCTGTTGACCCTTAATATTCCACGGATCAATCACCATTTTTAATTTTGAGAATAAATGTGCAATTGTGCAACCCTCAAAGGTTTCTCCCACCCACGCTAGAGTACTGTGTGTACGTGAGCATGTGTGTTTATGTGTGTGTCTGTGTGTATGAGTGAGAGAGAGAGAGAGAAGGAGAGTGAAAGAGAGTGAAAGAGAGAGAGAAACTGTGTGTGTGTGTGTGTGTGTGTGCTCCAGTCAATGTTTGCCTGCATGTCTGCAAGTTTCTGTTGCAGGGGAAAAGAGAGTAATAGTGAGCATGTAATGACTAGCGGATATTTACTGAGGTAATTTCATGCTACATTTCAATTATTGCCCGGATTTGTTTTTAGCTTCTCAAGCCGTTGCCTCCACCTAGAAACCGACTGGAGAAAAAGATATTTATAATCAGTGTTGTGTGGTGGGGCGCCCCTCACCCCTACCACCATAACCACCTCCACCCCCACCTCCACCCTCACCTCACCGCACCGTGGTGGTGGAGCTGTTTGTGACTTACTGCATCCGACTCCGGAGTTCAGATAATGAAATACACTGGTGCAGATTGCTGAGGTCAATTAATGCTGCAGCAGTCCATTTAACCCGTGCCGCAGCTACAGAGTCAGCACAGGGACCAATTTAGCATCCCTCTTTGATAGGCCCGTGCACATGCAGCTACTTCCTCCACACCAGCGCTAGCTACTTTGGCCGCTAAAACCGCAAGGCTCAGCTCAGGCCCGCTCGATATGTTTTGGAGTTTGTGCCGAGTCGCCATCTAATTACTTGTGGCTTTGAAATGGGAGCCTTGAACTTATTTTTAGCGTCATCAATATGAGATATAAATCTGTTTGAGGAACATATTAACCCATGTGAGCGCTAGCAAGCAAAATAATACACTGGCGGGTAATAACACACAGCAGTCCACCAGGCAGCAAAATGGCTAAAACAAATATTGATACCATAATCCCTGGGTGTCGATGCAGCAGAGGACACCCCCCACTGTCACACACACGCACACACACACACACACACACACACACACACACTCACACACATACTTCACTTGTATTATTGCTATTCTTCTTGTCTGTGTGGAGGGCTAAGACCTCTGCCAAGGAGATTAGGGGAGATGAGATCTGTGTTGTTCTTTGTTCACACATTCCTGGGCTGGTTGTAAAAATGTACACAGGTAATTAGAACATTAGAACACGGGCGCTGCAGCTTCATCCATTCCCATTGTTCCGGCCCAGGCTCTCTTTTGTCAGAAAGCCCATGGGAGCCAACCTGTGTGTCACCGTTGTAAAGGATTAATGGGACTATGTTTGTATGTTTGCACCGTGGCCCTCTGATTTATTTCAGAGGCAATCATCGCATGAGTCATACATTTTCTTTTCTAACTGATCAAAATATTGAAATGAAAGCCATATTTTTTTTTACTTTCAAAGCGTACAAAAGTTTTACAGTTAATAAAATGTCAACAAGCGTATGTTTACTTGAGAGCTCTCGAGACGAGGCAAGCCACACATCAAGAAGGCCTCTCTTTCAAAGACTTTCCCAGTTTGACTTAACAGACAAACTTAAGATTTTCTGATTGGAAGAAAGCGATTGCATCAAAACTCTTAGTCAACACATACACACGCACACACAGATAAACACACATAAACATAGGCCAATGTTTTTCTGAGAGAACGTGAAGTGCTAGCTGTCAGTGCAGTCCAGCGCTGTTTATGTGTGTGTGTGTGTGTGTGTGTGTTTGTGTGTGTGTGTACGCGTGTGTGTGAGATGGGAACGCCAGTCCTGTGATGTTCTCACATCAGTGAGATACGGCAGGCGCCTGTACACTGGCAGGACTGCACCACATTGCTCTGCTACCACTCCGATCCATCCTGCCCAGCCACCACTGCCTCTGCCGCCTGTCACAACTCAAGCTCACAGAGCTAATTGTTGTCAGGCTTGCCCTGATCCTGCCGGGCATAGTCCTCTCTTTGGTGCCAATGATGAAAAAACGCCAAGGCTCGCTTGGAGTTCGTTTGGAGAGGCACGTCTGTGTGTGTGTGTGTGTGTGTGTATGTGAGTGTGTGTTGGGGAGAGGATGGTGATGATAAGCGAGGGGGGGGGGGGTACTTTCAGCTTACCAACCCAGCAAGCGGCAACTGCCAGCCTGCAACCTTCAGCACCTCGACAGGGCCGCCTCTAAACTGCCACAACATAAAAGGAGGCCCGGCACTCCGCCACTCCGCAGCCCTGACAGTTAAATGAAATATTTATTTTTTCGATATCTAAAAAACATATATTCCTCCTCGGCACCGCTGGTTACCGAGAATCATTGACTTCTGAAGCACCTCGTCGCCGCGGCGACGTCTGGCCCTCCAGTGAGTCAATTAGGCAGAGGCTTCTAAACGTATCCAGCTGCCTTCCTGGAAACCCCCGTTGCCGGCCAGGCCACCGATTTTTCATCCGACTGCTGCACACGTTTCATCTGCTGTGGGGGTTGTGATTCATTTATTGTCATTAATGAATCGTTAGTGAAAATGCACAAGGGGAAGCCAGGTCAGTGTTCCTTGACCTGGTTACAATACAAAAGAAACTCAGGAGGAAGATTGACAGCAGGCGTTGGAACTTGTTCTCCCTAAGTGGACTAAACTGGCGTCACATAACACTTAACCCTGTTTAATGTTAGGACTGACCGACACAGCCCCTCCCCCCACACCCCATCCTCACTATAGTGGCTATAAGTTTGGGTGGACCAGCAGTACGTGGATTGTCCGACTCTTGCTCGCTTGATAGCCTGCTCTCCAGCGTCCCACACAAGTCTGATTTAGTGTTACGCTCACTGCAATAACATTTGAGTTGGCATGGCCGCTAATACGCTCCCAAAGAGCTGGCCTGCCTCAGCAGCACGGCTGGGCAGCAGGGGATGCGTGACCTTTAGCGGATTCATATTTTTCTATAATTGGGTTTCGTGTCCGTTGCCCAGTTTTTGAGGGTGGGAAGCCATTTTTATGACGTTGTTTTTCCTTGTTAATTTTAAACTGCGTCCATCATATCATAAGTCAGACTCATTCCTTGTCGATGATTTGTTATTAGTCAAAGCCCCCCTTCAGACGTATCTGTGGAAACAAGTTGAGGTTAGCCACTGGTTTGTCTGGAGTGCCAAGGAGAGAAAGAGGGGGGGGGGGGGGGGATTGGGCGGGGGGGATTTTGAATGCTGCTTTGGGCTTCTGAGTACCGTCATGTCACGTGTCCTCTGAGATGAGAGGGAATTAGATATCCCAGGGAGTCTACTCTGCTCTGTGGGCCTGAGAATGAGCCGGTCTGATGGATACTCGCTCCGCCAGAAGCAGCTGTGGGCTTCCTGCCCCCCGATGCACCACTGAGGGGCCGCTGCTTAGACATGTCTGTCGTCTCTATCAAAGCTCCGACCGTGCCCATCACACTGAGCGCGCTCCAGCTCCGCCATGCCAGGAACGAAGCCCGGCTTCAGAAGGCGGCACTAGCAGCAGCGCGGAGCGGAGAGGCTGTTGGGTAATGGGCTAGCGCTGCTGCTGCTGCAGTCCACATGTCTGCTCGGAGGCAAGGTTTGACTTGACAGCAGCACCAATTCTCCCTCATAATAGCGTATCTGTATCGGTGAGGGGGTCGATCCTCTTCGCACGCGGACGGCAGATGCAGCACAGCGCCTAGGCCTGTCTGCAGATAAGGACGGGCCAACGCACGAGTCCTCATTTAACATTTCGGTGGATAATCCAGGCACTGCCGCTTTTGTTTGACATTCGCCTCGGCGCCACTTGAAGAATGTGCTTTCATTAGGCCTGCTCTCTCCTCTCCTCTCCTCTCCTCTCCACTCCTCTCCTCCCCTCCTCTCCTCTCCTCTTCCCTCCTCTCCTCTCCTCTCCTCTCCTCTCCTCTCCTCTCCCTTCCTCTCCTCTCCTCGCTGAGGCAGTCGATGGCATGGAGGTGCAAATGCTACAGAGTGCTCTGCTCTTTAAAGGAGGGAGCTCATGCTTGGATGAAGCTTCCCTGCCTCCGCATGGGCACTGGGGGAGATTGGTAGAGTGCAGCCGAGAGAGAGAGAGAGAGACAGAGACTGGGACTAAAGTGCCATTATCCAGTGTGGTTCGGTAATTGCCTTGTTCTGGTCATTAGGTGGAGGCAGTGCACGTGCATGTCTTAATCTGGGAGGGCTTCCAGACCCGCTTCTTGACATTCAGGAGAAAAGAGCAGCAGGAGGAGAGCAGATTAGAGACTCCCTCATCTCTCTCCTCTCTCTCTCTCTCTCTCTCTCTCTCTCTCTCTCACTCTCTCCATGTCTCTCTCTCCTGTCCTGAGCTGTATGTTAAAAGCACACACAGAAGCTCAGACAATACTCATGCAGAGTCCCCCTGACACTCATGCAACCACAAGCCCCACACTAACTCCAGTACTATCCCTACCCCTTACTCCCTTCCCCATCATAACCTCTCACTTCTCCTCATTACTCCCCACTCCCGACCCCCTCCACCTCCCACCTCCCCCACTCCCAGATCCACCGGCATCCCCCAACACTCCAGAACTCCCTACTGCCTTCAGCTTCCCAGCCTCTCTCTTCTTCTCTCATCCGCTCATCTCTTTTCTCATCCTCTCACCTCTTCTTTCATCCTCTCATCTCTTCTCTCCTCCTCTCTCTTCTTCTCTCATCCTCTCACCTCTTCTCTCATCCTCTAATCTCTTCTCTCCTCCTCTCACCTCTTCTTTCATCCTTTCATCTCTTTTCTCCTCCTCTCTCCTCGTCTTTCATCCTTTCATCTTTTCTCTCCTCCTTTCACCTCCTTCCAGAGGAGGATCTGAGGCTCCAGGCAGTAATGCTGACATCACAGTGCCCCAGTACTGCTCTCTGTGTTACCATGACACCCTGGAGTCAAACAAGTCGCCAAACACCTCCTCATGCATGTACACACACACACACACACACACACATACAGTACATACACGCTACACCCCACCCCCTTCCCCAGCATCAGGCGAAGTGTTTTCCTGTTAGTTTAAGTCTTGTCTCAACTAATTACAGTTTTTCACAACCGCTAAAACACCTTTTTTGAAACTCTCTGCCATTTTCTCAAAACTGTAAACACAAAACT
>JASCQY010000258.1:14104364-14115444 GCA_030264315.1 Sardinella tawilis
CACACACACACACACCCGACACACAACCCCCCCCCCCCCCCAAACAGACACATACGTACCAACAAAAAAAAAAAACCCTACAAAACAGGGGGATTTAACTGAAAGAAACAGCAGAGAGAAAGTTGCTTGGGTTTGTAATAGGTGACCTTTGTGCAAAGTAGCTCGCATGCATTTTCCCACCCTAGCATAAATAGCTGAGCTACATAACAATTAAGGTAACCTTTCTGTTTGAATAAGAGGCAATTTCTAGTAGACATGAAATTACAGGAATGATAAATTATTTTTGTACAAGAGGAGCGATGAGGAGAAAGAGAGAGAGCAGATAAGAAAGAGGGCGGGGGGGGGGGGGAGCTGGAAACAGAAAAGGAGGAGGAGGAGGAGGAGGAGGAGGAAGAACAAAAAGAAGAAGATGGCTCTGCCTCACTTGTGAGTCCCAGTTATAATTCCTCGTTAAAAAGATTTGGGAGAGCGAAACAGAGGCATACGCTCTCGCTCTTTACCTTCTCTTTCTCCCTCTCCCTCTCTCCTTTTCTCTCTCTCTCTCTGTCTCTCTCTGGCGCTCAGTTTAAAGGTAGACAGGTCTCGGTGGGATTCATTAATGCATGTCCCGGCGGTAGTCTTACTCGCACTGTACAATCGCCTGGGTTAGCACGGATCCTGAAATTACACCTAATTGGACAATTACTCAAACTCAGAAACCTCCTACAATAAGCCAACCAGGCCCTTCTAATAAACACCTTGTCTTCTCAATAAAAACAAGGAAGTCATTTACCTGACCCAAGAGGCGCAATTTTTTTTTGTTCTTTCTCTTTCTCTCTCTCTCTCTCTCTCTCTCTCTCTCTCTCTCTCTCTCTCTCTCTCTCTCTCTCTCTCTCTCTCTCTCTCGCTTGCGTCTTTTTTTATCGGTGCTAAATTTATTTCCAAAATAATTGCATGTGCCATGAATGAGAATATTAAAAAGGTGAGCTTGCAGGCTAAGACTAATGCCCATGTGCGGCCCACCTCAGGTCTGCGTTACGGCAAGCCCCGTCTCTGGGGAGCGAGCTCATTTGTTCCACAGATAAGAGCGCTGTGCACACACACACACACACACACACACACACACACACTAGTGTAATAGTATTGCTGTCATAGCATAATGAAATAATTACTGGTTTGTTTCGCTCTCGCACCCTCCACTGTCGGCGCCCGGGCTGCCCCCCTCCCCCCCTCTGCATGCCACACGTGCCACGCACAACTACTTTTCCGCTGCCTGCGCCACCGCTGCCGCCGCCGCCTTAATTAAGCCACCTCTTCCATAGAGGAGACGCACCATCTCACACACTTGTGCTCATGCTTACACACTCGTGCTGCTTGCGTGGCCCACAGCGCCGGCCGCGGCCCTCTGCCCGAGAGGCAGTGTGTGTGCTGAAGAGGAGATCGTGCCTCACACAAAACGCACAGGGACTCTCTTCACCACACATGATCAGCTGCATGTCTGTGTGTGTGTGTGTGTGTGTGTGTGTGTGTGTGAGTGTGTGTCTGCGTGTGTGTGTGTGTGTGTGTGTGTGTCTGCGTGTGTACGTGTGTGTGTGTGTGTGCGTGTCAGCTGTTTAGGGTGGGGGGAAGGGGTACCAGTGTGGAGAAGAGGCCCGTGATTGTTGGTGTATGGAGCTCAAAGAAGTCTAATGCTAAACACTTCTTACCAGCGCACTTATCTTTCAGTCCGATTATTAAAATGTAATTACATATGTATCACATAGTATTACGGCCTCTATTACATCTGTATAAACCACAAAAAGTCTGTTTTTTTATCAGTATACATGATGTATACATTTCAGACTCTCTACCAGCCAGAGACGTCCAGACACCACTGGTTCCTAACTTCTCCATGTCAAAGAACAGAAACAGTTATATCCAGATCACAGGAAGGGTACCAAGGGGATATTTATATTTTAAAAAAAGTTTTCATCAGAAGATTTAATCAGAAAAAAAAGTTTCTGGTCTGAGAGTTTTCTAAAGCCTGAGTTCTGAAACATGGTCCTTTCATCCCCTCCCTGATACAGTGCCTGTCCCCGTCCCCCGCTCCCGTCCGCGTCTCCATCACTTCATCCTTCTGTGTGTGTGTGTGTGTGTGTGTGTGATACGGCCGTGGGAAACCACAACCAGAGCGCTTGACTTTATCAGGGACCAAATTCATGGTCTCTAGGGGCCAATGAGTCCTGCTCCACCCTGACCGCCCCTCACCCCACCCCCACCCGTCCCCTCTCCGCTCCCCCTCAGACTCTCTAGCAGTCCAGAGCAGAAGAAAAGCCAGAGAGGAGGAGGTGGCTGACCCTGACGGAAGGTCTGTTTTCTCTGCTCTCTCTTCTTGTCTTGGCCTTCCTCTCTTCCTCTTCCTTCTCTACCTCTCTCTCCCTCTCCTTGCTCTCTTTCTCCCACTCTTTCTTCCTGTCCCTTTTACTTTGACAAGGCCACAGGCAGGCATCTACACATCGGTTTGCCCAGGAGCGAGGGAGGGAGAGAGAGAGAGAGAGAGAGAGAGAGAGAGAGAGAGAGAAGCGAGGGATGAATAAATAATCTGGTGACCTCACACGTCGAGGGACAGCAGGCTAACACCTCCACTGACAAGAGTTCACCCAAATGCCACTCCCCTGCCACAGGCGATGAGGGGAAGAGAAAGAGAGAGAGAAAGAGGAGTGAACGAGTGAGAGAGAGAGAGAGAGAGAGAGAGAGAGAGGAGTGAACGAGAGAGAGAGAGAGGGAGGGAGGGAGAGGGAGAAAGAGAGAGACAAATAGGGCCAATGAGAGAAAGCAGTAGCCCAGGAGAGCTGGATTGTGACAAATGGCGTGGAAAAAACAACAAAGGCAGCAGTCTGAAGGGAAGACAAGAGTAAAACTCACAAATAATTAACTGGGTAAATATTGGAGTGCGGACGGACTAATTACCTCGCACGTCTCACTGCGCTCCCATTATGGGCCTGTCAGCGTTAACCCCTTCAGCGCCACACATGCTGCAACACACTCTGCTGCTCTGTGCCATGGCCTGAAGTGTGTGGCCTATCACTGGAGAGAATACCCGATGCATTGCGTGTGTGTGTGTGTGTGTGTGTGTGTGTGTGTGTATGTGTGTGTATGGCTACATGGGCTGGCTTTAAAAGACCTTGTTTTCTCTGCTATAGCACTTGTGATTACTGATGTTAGCCTATTAGTGCTAAATATGAAAGCATGATCCAGACACATGCTTAGCCTAGTCCTTCCCTCCTGCCGAAGAGTGTGTATACATTCCCTCCACACTTCCTGCTTCAAACAGCATTAGCAGCGTTAGCATTAGCCTCTCATCAGTACTGTGGCACCCTGAAGCACCAACCCAGCAGTGTACGAGAGCACAGCTCACAGTAGCCTAAACCATGACCCCATCTTAAAAGTTTCCACCTCCCGCTGTCAACACTCTGATTCCCTGCCACCAACATCACACACACAGATCACACACACAAAGATACACACACACACAGATCACACACACAAAGATACACACACACACACACACACACACACACACACAGATCACACACACAAAGATACACACACACACACAAATCACACACACAACGATACACACACACACACACACACACACTCAGATCACACACACAAAGACACACAGACACACACACACACACACACACACACACACACACACACACACATAAAGATACACACACACACACACACACATGAAGGGGGGGTCAGCCTGACACTGGGGTTGCATTTGCGAGGGGGGGGGTGGGGAAGGGTCTGCAGGGGGCTTCAAGGGTTCAGGTACAGGCGGAGGGGCCTCTGAGTCCACAAGGACATTTGTCCAATAATGCAGTGGCGGGTGCCTAATGACAGCAGCTGGGAGGCAGGCATGCACCACTTCCACGCTGATTCCTCTTTAACGAGCCACTCCAGAGTGCTATTGATTCAAATCTATATTTGACAGGATGCTCTCAGAGCATATATTAAATGGATAAGGACTGCTGTACCTACCCACTGAGGGGGCCGAGAGAGATGGAGGAGAGAGAGCAGTGGAGAGAGAGAGAGAGAGTGTGTGTGTGTGTGTGTATGTGAGTTTGGGGGGGGGGGGTGCTGGGACATACTTCTCATTTGTCAGGCGATTTGAGTAATGCCTCCATCAATGGGGAGTGTGTATTCTTATGAGACTCTGTGTATTCTCGAGCGAACGTGCTCATTCTCACACACGCGTCATCTTGGTGGTGAGACAGAGAAGAATAGCACGCAAGAGAGACAGATAGGGGGAGAGAGAGAGAGAGAGAGAGAGAGAGAGAGAGAGAGAGAGAGAACAAGGAAGACAGAATGAGAGAGAGACAAAAAAGAGAAGAGAAAGGTAGAGTTAGAGAGAGAATAACAGGGGGAGAGAGAGCAGGAGAGAGGAAGGTAAAGTGTGTGTGTGTGTGTGAGAGAGAGAGAGAGAGAGAAAGAGAGAGAGAGAGAGAGGGGGAGAGAGAGAGAGAACGAGAAGAGAGTGGCCCGACATGCTTTATCATTATTTTCCTGGGCGCCAAGGCAACTGACAGACGAGTGAGGCAGGAAAGCAGGAGGATTCTTCTTTAATTATCCAATGCTATCAAAGTGAATGATGAGATTTATAATGAACCCCGCATTTTCCATTTTGTGCTTTCCTCTGTAATTGCTCAGCACACACAGGTTACGGGGAAAGCTGGGTGGTGCTCTGTGTGTGTGTGTGTGTGTGTGTGTGTCTGCGCGTGGGGGGTGGGGGGGGTGTCTGCGTGTGTGCTGGTGTGTGTGTGTAATAGTCAAAACAATTGCCAGCCTGCCGCTAAAGTTCCTTTTGCTCCCAAGTGTGTTGGAGCCATTGTCTTAGATAAGGCCAGGATGTATCTTGTTGTAAACTGACTGAACACTTTGGCTAGAAGTGACAGAAAGAGAAAGACGAATTGGATGAGAGGAAGATTGAGAGAGAGTAGAGTAGAGGAGAGGAAGAAATAGAAAGAGAGACAGAGTGTGTGTGTCTGTGTGTGTGAGAGAGGGAGAGAGAGAGAGATAGAGAGAGAGAGAGAGGAGGAGGGGGTTGATAAAGGTTAAAGAAAAAGAGAAAGGAGGAGCCTCACCTTTTACAATCAGGATCTCAGGTGACAGTCAGGCCTGCAATCTCACAGCACCCCTGGCCCTCCTCTCCTCCCAGGTGTGCTCCACTCAGGTGAGGTCTTATTTTCTCAGGTGTGCTCCTATCCTCTCAGGTGTGCTCCTCTCCTCCCAGGTGACTCCTCTCAGGTGAGGTCTTATTATCTCAGATGAGGTCTTATTTCTTATTACCTCAGGTGTGCTCCTCTCCTCTCAGGTGAGCTCCTCTCAGGTGTGCTCCTCTCCTCTCAGGTGTGCTCCTCTCCTCCCAGATGACTAGTCTCAGGTGTGCTCTCCTCTCAGGTGTGCTCCTCTCCTCCCAGATGACTCCTCTCAGGTGTGCTCCTATCCTCTCAGGTGTGCTCCTCTCCTCCCAGATGACTACTCTCAGGTGTGCTCCTATCTTCTCAGGTGTGCTCCTCTCCTCCCAGATGACTCCTCTCAGACGAAGTTTTATTATCTCAGGTGTACTCTTCTCCTCTCAGGTGTGCTCCTCTCCTCTCAGGTGTGCTCATGTCAGGTAAGCTTGTCTAAGGTACTCTCTTCTCCTCTAAGGTGTTCTCCTCAAGGGCATGACTCTCACAGGTGTGTTCACTGAGTAGTCTTCATTATGGGCTGATCTTAAATGTAGTCGGGAAAGTCTGAAAATCCATTTCATTTGCAATTAATGGCTTTGCTTTGGGGCATGATGATACAGGGTTCAGAGGAACACAGCAGCCTGCCTGAGAGACTCATTTGTGCTGGAGAAAGACTCAAAGCTGTATCAATACCAGAAGGAGAGATGCATGCACAAACATCCTCCAGGTCTCCCACAGGTCAATCAGACGGGTAGCAAGAAGGGCTTTCAGTAAACAGCGGTAGACCAGGCTAGCAGTAGTTAAGGAACCTGGCTAGCATGCTAGTTGCATGGAAAGTGTGTGTTTACAACCCATTTATCCCATTTAGGACAATATTACATGTACATTTCTATTTTGTTACATCGTTCTGACTTACCTACACAATAATTCGATAACACAGGCTGTAATCTAAAGCACTACCTTTAAATCTATTTTCAAAGCATGTGTCCTCGAACAGATAATGTGACAGACTCGTCATATTAATGTCCCTGAAGCACGCTCTCTCTCTCTCTCTCTCTCTCTCTTTCTCTCTGTTTCCCTCTTTCTGCTGGGCCCCTCTGCTATGGGATATGGGTCAGCCATTAACAAGCGAGAGCAGGAAGAGGAGGAAGAGGAGGAGAGGGACTATGAGGGATGCAGGAGGAGAGAGAATGCAGAGGCAGAAGTCGTACAGTATATGCGCTATATGCTCCCTTTTCTCCACTTTGATAGTCTTTCAAAGGTACAGCTCCTTTTTGGCTTAGTGGGAGACGGTGGAAACTGTGGAAATTAGAAATTCTCTCTTGATTACATATACATTCAACGTTTCTCTCCTAAGCGAGTGTAACAAATGTTTTCGTAATCCGGCAGCGAGTTTTCCAGCCTTCGCCCGCCCCCCCCCCCCCTTCCCTCCCTCCCTCCACACACACACACACACAAACACACACACACACACACACCAAGCAGCTGACAGCTTTCTAATGCATCCACATTAAAGTGCTTTTCCAGTGCGTGTGAGGCTGCCTTAACTAGCTCCTGGGGGCATTGTTAGTTATCATTGCCTGCTGCCGTGCTGCTCTGCTCTCTTCTGCACTGCTCCGTGCTGAGGGCCCAGCCCCGGTGAAAGCAATTTCAGCTTTCCTCCCAATCAGTGGCGCTACATGGGAGAACAAACGGGCCAAGCCGCTCACACCGCCACAGCCACAGCCAACATCACCACCACCACCACCGCCACCCCCATCCCCGCCGCCGCCGCGTCAGTGATCTTATCAGGACTACTCCCTCTGCCCATCCTGGCCCGTCAGAACCCTCAAGCACACACACACACACACACACCTCCCAGAAAGACATGGAGCACTCAGCCTCAGGCCACCCAGACTCACGCAGATATCCACAAATTAGATGGGGGTGGGGGGAGAAACTCTCTCACCCGACTGAACCAATGGCAGAGAGTCAGATGGTGTTTGTGTGTGTGTGTGTGTGTGTTTGTGTGTGTGTGTGTGTTTGTGTGTGTGTGTGTGTGTGTGTGTGTGTATGTGTGTGTGTGTGTGTGTGTGTGTGTGTGTGTGTGTGCGTGTGTGTGCAATCCCTTCAGGGCTGCCCATGCATGTGTTGGTGAGAGCATGTCCTTCAGAGGGCAGTCTATAGCCCAGACCATGCAGGTCTCCTTGTATGTATTTCTGGCAGCCTGTCTTCTCTATGCCCACCCCATCCTACCCGATGCCCTCTCACTCATCTGACTGACACATTTCATCCCACAGTCTCTCCATCACACTTATGCATGCAGTGGCTTGGGCTAAGGGCACGTGTGTGTGTGTGTGTGTGTGTGTGTGTGTGTGTGTACATAGAGTCTCTAAGTGAACTGTGCAGTCATGTTCAGTAAGCATATTTCTCTGTTTAAAGCTCCTGGACACTATTCAATATGTAATTTTTATTTACACAAAGCTGTGTTCCTCCAAATCTCTCTCCCTCAATCTCTCTTTGATTCCTTTTCTTATGTTTTTCTCTCATGTAGATAAGACAGACAGAGAAGAGGGTTCAATCAAGAAATGACCACAGGTCAGAATCAAACCTGACTTGTGCTACAGTTCCCCCTCTTATTTTTGTCCAGCACATTTGAATATGCAAATAGTTCCCTAGAAGGTGAACCAAGAGTCAAAGGGAACATAGAACCAGTTTCAAATCATGCAGATGCACCAATATGTTTATTTCTTATACATGTAGTACTTGAGCAACAACGGACAAAAGCCATAAAGGACCATGGAAATGTATGCATGTCATTTCTCCTGTTTTTCCAGTCCATTGGAAGTGTCAAATACTGTAGGGCCCTGTTCCACGGACGACATTCTAAAAGGGGGAGCTGGTGACAGAGGCACCCAGTGGACTGATGGACATGCCTATTGCTTACCAAGAGTGACTGGCACATCCAGCTGCTATGTGGGTGTTGAGATCAGCGGCTGACTTCACCATGGCTCTCTCATAACCTGACCCCCGGTGTGTAGAGTGTTCCAGACGGATGGAATGAAGAGGGACCAAAAGGTACAGTACGTCTCCAGTTAGCCTCTTTATTGTATACCTGGGTGGGAATACTCTGTGGCCAGTCTGCCTCATCAAGGCTCTTTTGAAATCAGTGGCCATCACTCTCCAACTTTATTAAGCAGTGAACTCTTCTAGCATAACTTTTCCAAAAGGTCTCAGATCTGTCCAAGTGTTATCATCTCCTCCCCACCCCTGACTCCAATGCATCAGAGCCAGAACAAGAACCAAATGATTCTCGGGCCAGTTACCACCAGGGCCTCTCTTGAAACGGCTTATTGGAACGCTGCAAAAATAATGCATCTAACACAGTAAATTCCACAGAACCCAGAAGCATTATTTTTTTATTTACTTCTACTGGTTATATTCTAACAAAGAAACCAAGGCATACAGTAAATAAGGTTAACATTGATAAAAGAATTGGTGGCTCAAGACTTTTGCCTTGTACTGTATCTCCAATATGAGCACATATAGAATATCCAATTGGAATCTGGATCCCCGTGGGCAATTGGACCCTGACGTGTTCTGGATGCAGCTGCTTATGCCACAGTGGTCCCAATGCCTAGTATTTCAAAGCCATTCTCTGAAACATTTTCTCCCCTACATAGATTTCAATTTTATTCCCTGCCCTAAGATAGTCTAAAACATCCCCTGGGAAGCGATCATGTGGTTGTGTGCTATTTCAGATAGTTTCCTATTTATTACTCTCCTAATAAATTCCATTAGTTTCCATGGCAATGGACAGAAGGCTTCCCAGTAGGGAAGCAAGAACATGCACTCTATAGAAATGTTGGGGAGAGAAAAGAGTTAACTCAGTGCACAGGGATTCAGAACTAAAAGGAACCAGAAGAGATATTTGGTGAACTTAAGTATAGAGTGATTCAGAACTAAAAGGAACCAGTGGATAAAGCTCAAACACTTGAAGCATTTACAAAAGTACAAGATGTAAACAGCACAGCCACAACACTCCTACAATGACTACATAGGTAATCTATACCTTTAGATAAAGTAGGCTGACATAATGTGCTACTTACTGTATAATTCTTTCTTTATGTTTGCACTTTTCTGCTGATGTCTTATAATAATCAAGTTATGATTGTATGATTGTAGTTAAGATCATACATCAGCGATACTCTTGATTAGTATTGTACAGTATTTGTGTGAGCAATATAAACAAAGTTAAGGTGACCTGCCACACCAATTTGTTTTTACTTTTTGTTTTCGAAAAAGTGTTCTATGGTGCAAATGCAATACTATATTCGCTCTTCAGCCAATTGCAATAACTAAGCAGTTATCTGATTATGTTGGCTAATGTGAAACCCTACCACACATTACAAGCCATACCGAAGTGTCTGTTGGCATCTCCAAGCAATTGGTGGATGTCTGAATTGCAGGCTCCTCAGCTTCCTCTGAAATTGAATATTTCAAAAAATCTTTGTTCTTCTTCCCTTGCAAATCTGACATTAGTGAACTGATGTAAATATATTCATTCACTATCAGAGCCATGCAACCTGACAAGCTACATCAGCGAATCAGAGCACAGCTCATTATTACAGTATATTGGCGATAAAATGAGGCGCTCTACTCAAGGGCTATCAATAGGCTAGAGGGCTCTGTTGGCGTCTCCTTGAGCCATATTCAGCCCCAAAAAAGTTACATACCATCTTTGGAGACCTCGGAGAACAATTTCAAATACTTTATTGAATAGATGTATGGCAGAGCACCTTTAATGTAGCCTGCATATGGTTTCCTAAATATTGGTTTATGTGACTGATTAAGATGAGACTTTGTATGTGTGTGTGTGTGTTTGTGTGTGTGTGTGTGTGTGTGTTTGTGTGTATGTGTGATTGCATGCCTGGCTGTACCAACCAATCTGCATCCCTGATTAAACCAGTTTATTTATGGCCACTGGTTAGCCAAGGCACACTTGAGTGAAACGGGCACTCTGTAATCTCCCACTCCAATCTGTGTTGATGCCCCATCCTCCGGCTCCTCCCCTCCTCCCTCCTCCCCTCTGCTCCCCTTCTCTCTGACACCCTCCAACCACCATCTCTCTTTCCCCGGGAAGGCTGCTCGGCTCGCCCAGGGGATGTGGACAGGCAGAGCGAATGATGGCTAGCAGTCGATGATGACTAACAGGTCACACCTCAACAGGAGGTGAAGAGGAAGGCAGGAATTGATCAGCGTGGTTCACCTCTGAAAAGCCATAGGCTGGCCAGTACAGTGGAAGGGAGGAAAAGCGAAAAGTTTTTGCCAGAAGCTCAATGCACCAAGTAGCCTACACTCGCTCTCGCGTACACACACACACACACACACACATACACACACACACACACACACACACATTAATACAAGTGGAAAACAAATGAGTCTAGCAGACAAGTCTTTCAGACAAATCCACAGACAAGAAAAATAAAATAAAGGCAAATAAAAGATTGGAATCAGTGCACATTTTACAGTGCACAGCAGCTGTAATGAAAAGCTTTTTACAGCACATCCAGGAAAATCTGGAAATCCAGGAAAATCTTTCTCTCTGTGATTTAATGTGACAAACCCTCTAATATACAGTACTCCCTGATGCATGTGGACACACACACACACACACACACACACACACACACACACACATACACTCAAATGGACTGGACTTATGATGCTTTGAGGGACTTTCAAACACTTTATGTGTCAGTGCATTTGACAGACGTGACAAATGCCTGTGAGGTAAACACATACACAGGACACGGTGCTTACACTGAAATGGATTCACACCATAAAGTCTTCCATATCCATCCACAACAATAGAAGCTTTCCATCAGACAACA
>JASCQY010000258.1:14183824-14198107 GCA_030264315.1 Sardinella tawilis
GAGCAGGCCTGGCCCCCGCTGGAGATGATGTGGACGTCACAGCAGCAAATTGGCCTCGTCGGCTTCCAGCCACACCGCATCGCCCTGTACCGTATTTACACGCTGCCCAAATAGCCGTGTGGGGGCATTTAATCAGTTTAATCAAGGCCCGTAACACTGCTCAGGTGTCAACAGGCAATAATAGAATCTTAAAGGTACCTGATGCAAGATTTTGAAGTTCATCAACCAGCTTCATAGTCATTATAATGGTTAAGAGCTTGATAGTTACTTGAGATTTAAATTTAAAATCTGGGCTACTTTGATTCTGACATGAAATTGTGCTGAAATTATTGTGACGGCTCCTCCTGAAGGCACAAACAGTTGCGTCGCATGTTGAGCTTGTGTGTATGGAGCTGTGTATGATGAGCCAGTGCGTTAGGAGGTGGGACAAGCCTGGAATGGCAGTGTGTGTACAGAGGTTCTGTATGCTAAGGCTGTGTATGTATGTGTGTGTGTGTGTGTGCATGTGTGTGTGTGTGTGTGTTGCACTTGAACAGGCTTAGACTGGCTCTTCCTCACCTTTCTTGTGCAGGTAGACGATGGCCTGGGCCAGGCTGCTGATGATGTGGCGCGCCTCCTCCTCCTTGAAGCACTGCCTCTTCTGCAGCAGCTCCTTCAGCTCACCACCCTCACACAGCTCCGTCACCAGGTACATCCTCTGGGGTGCACGCACACACACAAACACACACACACACACACACACACACACACACACACACACACACATATGGTATATGTACATGTATGTACAGTATACACACATGGACACACACACCCACACACACACAGACACACACACGGACACACACACACATTCGTACACAGAGGTATATATGCATAAGTGTTTGTATAGACATACACACACACACACACACACACACACACAGATGCACACACAGATGTCCACACATACACACATATTCATGGATGCACAACATATATTTACACAGGCAAATACAACATGCAATATACGATACAGTGTCATGCATATGTCAGTGCACTCATGCATATTTTGAATTGGCCCAATACTAATTCAAATGCACAATGCCAGTTCAAATCTGCAAGGAAATCTCCTGTACAATATCAGCCCTTGGCCTGTGCATTCTCTAAACACAGAGCTCAGCCAGGGCCACGTGCACAATAAACACAGACTCAAAGGCTTCACTCCTCCACTCCAGTTTACTCAGTAAGGTGAGGGGAAGGGGATCAAGCATCTGCTAGTTCTATCTGTGAGCGACTGCTGTGTGTCCTTGTGTACCTTTGGCGTCTCAAAGACTTCCTCCAGGTGAATAATGTGCTCGTGATTGACTCGCTTCAGGATGCTCACCTCCCTCTCCAGCAGCTTCACTCCTGAGCTCCCTGCCTGCACGTGTATGCATGTACACGCATGCGCACACACACACATACGCACACACACGCACGCACACACACACACACGCACACACAAATAACAGTCTTAGTTGAGTGCACTAGTGTTTTACAGGTGTCTTCCCAGAATCTATTTACTTTTCTTTTTACACACACCACAGCTGTCATTATACTGAACAGTAAGCTACATAAACTAAACACACACACACACACACACACACAGACATACCTTTTCTTTGTTCACCTTCTTGATGGCCCACTTCCTCTGCGTCTCTTTGTGGGTGGCTTCCCAGACGACCCCAAAGCTTCCTTGACCTAGTTTCCTCCCGAAGGAGTAGACTTGCTGCAGGAGCAAAGAGGAAATGCCAGTGTTGCTTGAGCTCTACGTGTCTGATCTGAGAAGCCAGTGACATTCACAGCAAGCCTGCCACCCATCCTCATAATGCCCCGAGCAGAAACACACACACACACACACACACACACACACACAAACCACCAATAATGGCTGGTCATAAAAGCAGGCGGCATTTTTTTTTTTTTTTGGGTTCGTTTTATAAAATTATTTTCCTGCCTCCAATACTCCATTAACCGGAGACCCGGATCCTAAAGTGGAACTTAATTTTCGAGTTTGCCAGTCTCTGGAGCTGGAGAATATAGTATTTCTAATCAAGTTACAAATGATTAAGTTGCTGCCGCAGTTCATTCAATCTCAGGTCTAATTAACTTGATCATTATCTCCGTGCATGCAAGGCTGAGCATTTCCTGCTGAGGATTTGGCAAAGAGCGTGCTCCATGCCCTACTGGGTGGGGGGTGGGTTGGGGGGTGGGGGGCAATTAGAATCCTGATATCCTGCAGCTGCTCTCCAGGGCAGAGGGGAGCGCTACATGTATATGGGAGGATCAGACATTTTCAGGTGCGTCACACCGACAACAGTCTTTTTGGCACCTATTAATTGCAGATCTTAAAGAGGTCGCTGTAATTTACGCAGACGGACAAAAGGGGATGTAGCCCCCCCCAGCGTTTTGCTTTGTATCGCGTGTGTATGTATGTGTGTGTGCATCCTTACCTGGATATCGATCTCATCCTCCATGCGTGTGTGAGGCACCTTCCTCTCTGCGCTGTTCACTCGCGTCCACTGGGAGGCCATTGCTTGGCCAGCTTCACAAGCCACTGCCCACCTCAGCTACCAAACACACACACACACACACACAGACAAAGAGATAGAGAGAAAATTGTGGCAGTGTGAATACAGTGTAGGAAGCCCAGTCTGACAAAAGGAAGGAGGAAGAAGAAGAAGAAGAAGAAGAAGAAGAAAAAATCCATCGGCCCTCCAGACAGATCACCTAACTGTGGAGAACAATCAAGCAAACAAGCCGGCACTGCACAGAGTCAGTACCGATAAGCCAGCAAAGTAGGTTTCCTCTCTCTGGGATGATCAATAATCATTTGCCTCTATTTTTCTTCTTCTTCTTCTTCCTCTTCTTCCATCCCCCACCCCTCCTCTCTCTCTCTCTCTCTCTCTCTGACCGCTTTCGGAGAGAGACTCTTCAGGGATGCTTTTATGTACCCTACCTGGGAGAGATAAGAGACCAGCCCTTGTAAATGTGAGGTTAACTCAGGTGAGGGCATGAGGAAAGCCAATCGCAGGGCAGCACGGCACGGCACGGCACCCATCTAGCTGCCTCCACCCCCACCCCACCCCCACCCCACCCCACCCCAAGTGTCCTGCCCAAGGCTGAGTGATGACAGGCAGTCTGCTGCAGGTCATTCAAACGCTGTCTTCACTGTGCTCATCCAGGCCTGGATAATTCCACTCACAGACATGATAAGCTTCTCCCTTGAAAAGCTCTATGGTTCCTTTGACGTTTTCATTCTTTTTTTTGTATCTCTTTTAATGAGTTTCCATACAAAAAAATAATTATAAAAAAAAAACCTGATAGACGGCAGAGAGGAGGATTGAGGGACGCAGTAAATTCTATATCAAAATCTACACGAATGCATACAAAATGACTTCACAATAAACAAAACATTCTGGGCTAAAGCTACAGTAACCAGTGGGTGGGGCAGAAAAATTATTTTCTTGTCAGAGGTCATTCTAATTCAACAGAAATAAATGTGTGTATGAGTATGTGTGTGTGTTGATGACAGAAATGTCAAAATCATTTCACAGGTACTAATTAAGCTCTCAAATAAGGGCTATTTATAATAGTAAATTGTGAAAGTCAAGGCTTCTTGACGAAGGGCATCTTAACTCGTGCTGACAAGTGATAAGATGAAACTCAACAGTCATACAGAACTCAATAATTACTTACTTGAAATTACCTGATAACACCGCAACATACTCTTAAGCACATGGACAGCAGTTTACCTAACCTAATAACAAGTGCTTGTGGGGGCCTATCTTATCACGAGGGGCTTTGCGTCCAGTGACACATGTACTGTATTTGCCTACAATCTCCTTTGATCGGAGACCTTTTTGGCATATCAGCAAACATGGCGGAGCCCCCTGCTGGGCTTCCCAGCCCCGGCCCATTGTCTTTAGTGTGCCTAATAACATTATGCACAATTTCTCCAGGCCTCTGCGGCTAAATTAAACGTAAAGCAATTGCAGTGTGATGGCAGTGAGCGCTGGAGTGCATCTGCCACACGGACAGGCATTAATAATTAACAGGGAGACGGTGTCTTTACCCTTTTCTCTCACTGAGCATTAGCCTATCTCTCCCCTGACAGTGTGGCGCGGGGCAGGGCGGCGCGGGCAGGGGTCCGATGGAGTGGCAGGACAGACACTCGGCCATCCCTTCCCATCTTATTCACCAGTCAAAAGCAGCTGAGACAGTTTCCCCCCAGAATCCTAATCGCCTCAATCAGAAGAGTTTGCTTGGCTAAAGACAGCAACATGGCACTGGTGAACAGCTAAGCCAAGTGAATGTGACACACACAGATACAGACACAGACACACACACACACACTCACACACACACACAGACACTGAGACGCTGCGGCTTCAATTGCTAACAAACAGGTAGACACACACACAAACACACACACACACACACACACACTGAAGCGTCAGGGATTGAGTGCAAGTTAATGAGCCCAGGGGGAAAGGAGATATCAGGTGAGGCCTACAAAGGTGCCTGACCTTAAAACAGGTCACTGACACTACAGCAGAATGGTTGAACAAGCAGGCAAGCGGCCTGGTTTGATAGCATCAGGGTTTTATTACTGCACTGGGTTTTGTTTTGTTTGGTTTACTAACAGATAAAAAAATGTTGCAAAATTGTAAAAATGGTGTCAACTTATTTTGATATAAAACATTACAAAGGTCATGAACTCCATAGTCAGAAATAAAAACTTAAACTCAACTTAACTCAATCTTACAGTTTACTAAAACATTAACAACAATAGTGATATAATGGAATAATAGTGAATAAAAGTGCAATTAGCCGCTGTGATATTTTCATTAAAATTGAAATAGCATGTGGAGTTCAACACTAACTGAATAATGTTGTCTTGTTTAACTAATAACAGCAAAGCTACACTTAACCGTCTTAAAATTATTCATGTAACTTGAAATGTTTGTGTATATGGATTCCTGCTAAAATGAAGTACTAGTGATAAAATAATACAGAAACTATAAAAATGAATTTGTTCCCCAAAAAGTGATTTATACTGAACATCTGCATAACTATTGGGCAAAATGCCTGGCTAATTGAAAAGTAATTTCGAATGACACCCGATACAGACAGGAGAAGGGGAACTTCAGACACTGTGAGCTAATCATCTGGCGCGCATGACAGAACTGGGGCTCGCCTGACTGACACGTTTCACAAGGCAGGCTTGGGAGAGGGGGGAATAATAGGCTATTCTGATAGCAGCAGCCCACCTTCTGTCTCCCAGCTCAGCTCAGCTCAGCTCAGCTCAGCACAGCACACCATAGCACAGCACAGCAAGGAGCAGCGCTCACCTGGGCATGAGCTGTCACGGGCTGCACGCTGTGTCACCTGAGATTGCCAAGGAGCAGAATTAGGAGAGCGGATTCAAAGATGTGTGTGCTCACCACGTTGTGGAGGACTCAAGAAATTCCATCAGTTAGGCCCTTGCAGTTTGTTCCAGTAGTGATAACCTGTAGACAAAAGGTGGATGTTACACAGCGCTGTGGCAGTTAGACTGACATAAAACCCAGCTCTTTTTGGACACATTTTTTTAATACCTCGAGTCTGTCAAAGTTACAAAGTTTCCCCAGCCAGGTTTCATATTTTGAAAGGTACACATGGATCACTGATGGCCTAACCTTTTTTCTTTTTCTTTTTTTTTTCAGGAATGAGGTACATTGTGCTATTATTCTTTGCAAAGCATCCAAGATCAAACCCCTCAGACACTCAACAGAGGCATCCAGAGGTAGGAATCATTAGCAGAGACTGAGACATGGCAGAGGCTTTACAGTCTGCCTTGCCGAGGACCATGTGCTTCCTGGTGCCTCCTCACATCTCCGAAAGCACCCAGTATAAAGTAATTATGGCAGATAGAATGTCAGCAATCGATCCCGCTGCATTTTTCATCCCTCTGCCATAACTGTCAGGCGGCCATTAGCGTTTATTTACAGACTGTTTGCAGACGGAAATACCCATTGTTTCCCTGGGCTGTGAGAGAGATGCTCTGTTTCAGCGGGCGACGCAAATTAAATGTGACATCGGAATGATGCCTGGACTCACAGAGATAATTCCAGGTCTGGATTGAGTTCTCTCTCACTGTCTCTCTCCCTCTCTGAGCTTTACAGTGGTACTCTCTCTCTCTCTCTCTCTCTCTCTCTCTCTCTCTCTCTCTCTCTCTTTCTTCCCTCTTTCCTTGTTCTTCCTTTTGTTCTTCATCTTTCTCTTTTCTCCCTTTCCTTTCTGTTCCATGCTCTAACCTCTTCTTTAATTCGACGCTCTCTTCCATGCTCACCACCCTTTTTTTTTCTTCCTCTCTGCAACGCTGCAGACTGCACACTGTTTGACAGAATCGCTTTCCTTTGAAAGTCTGCCCACCCTTTAAGCAGTCCCAGTTCAAATGCAAATGGAGGGCTGGCATAATAACTGTGTGAGCAGTTCTTATTGAAGCCAAAGGTGAAGGGCCCGATCGTCGCCTTTACGGCACTCGACTCGACGCAAGACACACTTTTCACCGTCCTCAACATAAAATACTACTGGTCACAAAGACATAAGAGACTCGAGAGTTTCGCCCACTGTTTGGGTTTTACACACTTGGCATACTTGGTTTACACAAACATATTCCTCTTTGTAGGCAAGGCTAAATATTTCATTCTCATCATCTGCAGTTTAATTATTCATTGACAACTGCCTTTGATGACAAATGATAAACCTTGCCGTCTTAATGAACCTTGGAATTATATTACCTGCTGAGGGAAGATGAGCATGTCTAGACTGCAAGAGCAGAGGAGGGAAATCTTAGATGCACTCTGCTTATACACTTTTGAAAGAGCTATGGTATAGCTGGTACAGAATTTTATTATGTTGGACTAAACTAGCCATATGATGATGGAGTAAACCAATGCCTGGATATGAGCACTACCCAAAAAGCATGCACTGATTCCTCACATGAGGCAATAGCCTGCTATAAGCCTATGAAGTCATGTCAAAAAAGAGCATATCAGGGAAGAAGATTCTCTAGCACATCATGCTTATGACAGCACACTGATGGACTTAATCCAATCCAATTGAACTGTGTGTAAGTCTTTTAATAGCAAGTATTCCTGAATCTGTAGTTGCTCTGATTCTGTTTGGCCTTCCTTATGATCTCAAATCTAAACTTTGAGTTTTGTGGTCAGGGCCTAAGTATATGTTTGGCTGTGCTTAAGTCATCATGAATGACCAATTGTGTGTTTGGTTTCTTTCAAGTGTCATATGGTTGATCAGCAGAGACTGGATGAACTTGCTCTGTTCTAAAGAAGATCAAGTTGCTCCCACTTGCTCAGAAGGCTTCACATGTTGCTAGGAGATAATACTTTACAACATTCAAAAGCATTTGTCATCGGTTTAATGGCACCAGCCAGGCTAGTCTCTGCAGGGCACACTTTCTGAAATGTCAGTAAGTTCCTTGGAGAGGAATCATTAAGAACAAAAAAAGATATCACGGCTGAAATGATACTCTGCATTCAAACATCATTCACAGAGCAGTCAGCCTCTGCATTCTTCTACATCTCACTTGCCAAGTCTGAATAGCATATAACATCTTTGCTATTCTGGGTCTATAAAGACTATTCTCGGCATAGAAATCATATTATTGTTTTGAGATTTTGTGATTTCACAGTATATTAAAGAACATTTATCAACAGACAGAAACAAGATATTAGGTAACCAGGCCTCCCACTTCTTGTAGAGAAAGTAGCCTACATGATAACATAGGGAATTTACAACACTACATACTGATTCTGAACAATAGAGTGGAAAGATATGGAGATCAGATAATGGATACTCAGTAATGGATCTCTTGTCACTTAAATTAGTAACCTTTTCCCAATGGTACCCATATGCCCAGACCTGCACCCATTTCATCATGTCTGCAGGGGAAAAGTGAAACTAGAGCATTACATTCTCCAGCAAGAAAGGCAATGTTGCAGGAGCAAGCAACACCCAGCTGCTTGGAGCCCATAATTATTTAAATCTCATACAAGTAGCAATTAACTTTCTGTGACCTGTTCCAGCTAAATATAATTATCTGGCATAGAACCTGCATAGTAATAGGTGTTTTAATGCTCACTGATGTTTCAATGTGCTCTAAGCTGAAGTAGCAATAAAACTGGCTGCGTTCATTAAATTGAGTTTATTGAGTTAAGTTATGCGAACTTTCCATTTCTAGTGTCAACATGTACAGCAAAATATCCTCTGCTGTTTGGTATATTGTCCATACGTTACAGTAGTTAGCGTAATGTTATGCCAGTTAGCCCATGACAGCTAACAGACTTCCTTCTCTCTCAACCCTGAATCAAAGCGTTACCATGAACTTCTACTTACTGTATGTCAAGGTACGGCAAAACACGTATGTCGAACAAGTGTATTTATCTAAATTGTATGGACGCAAACCGCAAGATTTATGAAGCAGAATCATTAACTAATTGGGGATCTTTAGCCATAAGTGTGCAACGCTGACTCAAGGCTTTGGCGTGTGTTGCTATGGCAACCAAAGAAGTTAGCTTCGCAGTTTTCATTCGGGTATCAACTTAAATCTAGTCCGTAAAGAAATAAGGCCTCTCAGACAAAATATTAATTTACCATCCGTTGTGTCCAAGACTCTTCAAAGACGCTTCCTTCACCTGTAGTTATCAGTTTGTGGCGCAACACAATGTTTTACCTTGGACCGCTGCGACACACTTTCTAAACTTTTGTATTTACTGAGGGGAGGGCGGGGTACGGTGGCTGGTGTAGGACAGCCTTCAAATTCTGCACGTCAATCACGTTGCTGTTTATTAATGGTTTCTGTTGCCCAGTCACTGGACGGTCAGAAACACCATCAGGGGGTGGAATGAATAATATCTAGTGGTATGTATGATAGGCTACATCAACTTAACAGTGTGTGTTCAATTTGTTTTGCTCATGCGTTTTGAGACATTAAATTGTCTTGCAGGCTAATATAAGATAACGGCACTGTGAAATAATCAACAGATCGAGATGACATCTGCGAGTAATTAGGCCTTTGTTGTCAGCATGAGGTAAATGTTTCAATTCTGCATCCCTCAATGCATTGCCAACAGATGGATATCAGTCGCCATCT
This sequence comes from Sardinella tawilis, assembly GCA_030264315.1. NCBI lineage: Eukaryota > Metazoa > Chordata > Actinopteri > Clupeiformes > Clupeidae > Sardinella > Sardinella tawilis. The sequence goes on from JASCQY010000258.1 coordinate 14,193,006, forward strand.
AGTGGGCTTATGTAATATTACTCGAAAAACTGAGCCGATTTCAAAATTATATGCAAAAATAAGACAATTGAGGACTGTGTGCAGTTACTGTGGTGCCAAAGGTCTTGCAAAATACAACATGGTCACATTAAATTGTAATTAATGATGTGTAGATTAAACTGTCAGTAGTAAACAAAACAACAAATTTAATCATAAAAGACCCAAGAAAATGGAGAGGGCTTTTGCCTTTTCCCTCCAAGACAAGAAACGCTTGGGAAGTAGCCCATGAGGTCTTGTAAACCTCCACCACACTGAATGTTGAATGGGATGGTTCTGCCAAATGTGAAACCATTTTGTTGTATTTTCAGTTTGTATCAACATATGACCTAATTCCCTAATGGTCTAGAGATAAAAAATAATTACAGTTTTAAATTAAGTGCAGAAGGCATGCCAGGGTTGCTGATTTGGTTTCCATACTTGGGGTTGAAATTTTAGAAACTCCTCTATTATTTTCATGAATACGTTCGATGATTCCGTACTGTCCAACAAAACTGTCACGACTTAACGGGTCATGTTCAATCTTTGTCTCCACTCTTTGCAGAGATAATGGGCACCAGATGAGGTAGCCTACACGATGATATGTGAATCACAGACATGCATGATTTTTAAACCATCCTCAACATTGATGCCATGCTCTCTTTGTTTTCGTTTAAAAAGAGAAGTATTATTTCTGTGCTAAAAAAAACAGCCAAATTTATTTGCAACAAACTGCATACAAAACAACACCACTGATGCAGTGAAGACTTGTTTTTACTTCATTTAATTCAGTTTGTACAATGGTATGATAATACACATTCACATTTTGCAAATTCAGAAATGTCTGATGACAATAATAAACGCACCCCACTTTATAATGAGTACTCTGTGATACCACATTCATTTATGTCAAATTAATATGTGCATTTGTGAATAAATACATGTTCTTGCATTATGTCATTTGTTAAGGATTATGGTTAGTAACATGTAATTATAGGTACATGCACTTCCAGAGTCTGTTATTATGTCCTTATCTGAACTGCATTGTCCAGGAGATTGTGGGATCCAACATTCTTTGGCTTAAATGTAATTCCCACAAAGTGTTACCGCATGACAAGAGTGTGTGTGTGATTTTCTGTAACCCTGGTTTGAACTGATCTACCTCCATATCTTTAATGATAAGACCAAAACTACAAAACTAGGACCCAAACATTTTTGACCATTTAGAAGTGAAGTACCTGTAAATGGCCAGTACTATATTGGGCCATTTCAGAAAAAATGTATGCTGACAGACAGCAAAAGTCTAGTCTAGTTCTGTTACATTCAGCAAATGCTGAGCACGTCATCACTAATATATATCTGCATGCAATAAAAATACCAAACACATACCATTGCAGCTATGTCAGAAATAGATTTAACTGCTTTTCTTCTTTTGTTCTTTTTTTCTCCACAGAAAGCAATTTTACCCATCGTTACAACGTCAGATGAAAAGCAGGCCATTTTAAATGCACCACAGCGGAGATTCAATTGGGATTTATTTGAAGTCTTGTGTGCCATACTTTGTTGTTTAGGGGTAATTTACCCATAATTCTCACCTCATTACTACTCCCTAAGAGATGGAGTTCAGTCAGACATTGTGCATTCCAACATGCAAAGTCCAGTACATGGGTCACTTTCTTCAGCACAAAGCATCAGCAGAGAGGGTAAAAGCATCAGTGCTGCCTTGGGGAGAATTTTCAAGTAATGTAACAGTCATTCATATTTAAAAAAAAAATACAATGGTGTATGGACATGAAAGCTTCTTAGCATCTAACACTTCATCACTGTTCAAAACATATTACCCCATTTTCCCGTATTTTATTTGACACATTACGCTATCTGGCCCTATGATTATAAAAAGAAATGCATTTTTTCTCAAGGAATACTTGGGGAATTGACGTCGACATCGACATGGACATTGACATCCTGATTACATTGTATTATGCAGTGCACATACTGTATGCCAACAGTTACACCCTTTACTGTAAGTTATTGTTAGGCTGTGGTGAATCTATTTCTGTGAGAGTCAGAAGGAACAGGGAAACGAGAGCAACTACAGCTCTCTCATAAGCCAGAGAGCTGAGCAGTCATGACTAAATGGAGTGGAGGGCCAAAATGTGACCTGAATCAAAACACTTCTCGTGTGCGCGAGAAACAGCGCAGATGTTTTTCCCACTGCTTCGAGTGAGTCCGGCGACTCGGCTCACTCGCTCACTCGCTCTCTTGGCAGCGCAGATCGAGACCTGTTCATACGGACTTCCTCCTCTTGCCAAAGACGTTGGTGATGAGCTTGGCCATGGACTTGGAGCCACTGTAGCGTCGGCGGTCTGCCCGCTGCTTCAGGTGCTCCATCACATGCCGCATCAGCTTGTTGAAGAGGTTGGCGATCTGCAGGTAGTCCTCGGCCGCCGACACCTCCTGGAAGTGGCACTTGTTCTCCAGGGCCACGGCGCGGGCCTCCTCCTCGCTCACCTGCCGGCTGTGGCACAGGTCCTGCTTGTTCCCCACCAGACAGATGGGAATGTCCACATCCCTGGCCAGCACAGAAATGATGAAGACTGATTACTCTCGCAAGCTAGTTTTTTGTTGTTTTTTTTCCCCTCTGGAGTGTTTACACAGCCATATGGACAAGCAGAACTTTCTGAGCACATAGAACAATAAAGCACTGTACTCCGCACACACAGACACACACACACACACAGACACACACACACTCACACCCCCACGGTGGAGAAAAGTGCGGAGCGCGTGTCAAATGCCAAACAATATGGTAAACTCTGCTCCGCGCTGAGCTCTGTGTCGTGTCTTTTTCTTTCCAGAGCGTGTCAAAGCGCGTTGGCCCCGTCGGAGCACTAGCACGAGAGCGGGACTGGAGCATGACCACCCATCTGATCTCACTCTGCATGTATGTGTGAGTGTTTTAATGGCTGCCAGCTGCCTACTCCACGCTCTCACTCTCCACTGTCAGCTAATGACTTTCAAGTGACAATTGTTCAGTGAAACCCCAGGTTCTACTCCATCCACTGAGCCACTGAGGGAATGTTACCGAGCTACGGCCCTCAGTTCGCTTTTACAATTAACAGAGCCAAGCTCTGAGAGGGTGTAAATGTGAGCATGTGTGTGTGTGTGTGTGTGTGTGTGTGTGTGTGTGGGCGTGTGTCGGGTTGTAAATGTTACTGGCTCGGGGACACACTGACAGATCAATCCCACCCACCCCCACGTTATTCTACGATCACCGATTGTTTCTTTTATCCTTTATTCTTGTCAGAGGCCCTTTTTTAGGTTGGAGGGAACCTCTGTTTACTCTCAAAGCCACTACACAAGACTCACACAAAGTACCCAGGGGCTCCACAAATGGTCCTCATTAATCCCTGTGCACACAGAGGGAGAGAGAGAGCCCCGGTCCCCTCAGCGCCAGCCCACATCGGGCCCCCGTGGGGTCAGGGGGTCTCCAGCGTCACTCACCCCTTACAGGCCTCCCCTCCACGCGTCTCTTTGATCTGCCGCAGGATGTTTCTGGCGTTGAGGAAGGACGTGCGGTCGCTGATGTTGTACACCACCACGAAGCCATCGGCCCACTCCACCGGCTCTTCCAGGATGCATCTGCTTTCGCTGGTCTGTTGGGGAAATCAGGAGCAAGAGTGTGTGTGTGTGTGTGTGTGTGTGTGGAGGGGTTGGTCGACATCGGGGTCTGATCAAAGGGCCTTTGCCGAGGTTCCCCGAAACAGATGGAACAAGGGGACATAAACAAACTGGGGACCTCACTTTCCATTAGCTCCTCCCGCTGCTGGTCGAGAACAGGAGGGTTATCAAACAGCAGGGGACGTAACAGTTACGCTCTAACAAAACTTTCACATCTTCCCCAATAGTGCTCTTGGGAACTGTTGCTGCCACTTGTGTCAGGAAGAACTTTTTTTTCCACTCACTCATTCAAATAATCTAAACTTCTGCTTTTCTCTTTTCGTGTGAATGTGTGTGTGCGTGTGTATGTGTGTGTGTGTGTCAGGGGCGTCGGCTGGTGGTTGTGAATGAAGAGACACAATGAGAAAGTGCTTGTAAACCTATGTAATGCCTTTCACATGCTTGAGATGTCACAGAACTGGACAACACACGTCCCGTTAGCCGAACTCTGGGACTCACACCGCGAGCCTCGGGGCCGTAAAAGCTCCCAGATGCAGCAGCCGCCGCGAGCGCTGAACGCTCTGCTGCTGCCGCTCTCAGCTTTCAAAGGCCGACCGACGGAGCGCCGCCGCGCCGCCCCGCACCACGCCACACACATCAGCTCTCTGAACCTCAGGGGTCCCGCCATAAATCCCGCCAGACTGAGGCCCGTGTACAGCCTCCATATGGAACTGTCTCCCAGTGAACGAGCAAGTGGCAGCTCTCTTGTGATCAGCAAGCATTATCTGTGAGGAGCAGATATGGAAGAGAGGAGGAGCATTTACCTGAGAGCACGGATCAAAGACTTCCAAGTTCAGCTGCCTCCCATCAATGGAGAGCCTTTTACGGTATAGGGAATCTGCAAACAAACAGGTTGAAGAACAAAAAAAAAGCGGTGAGGCTTCTTGTTATGTCCAACATGTGTGCCAAATAAAAAGCTTGGCTCGCAGACATGAGAGGGATAGTAAAATGTAAATAGAAAATATAAAAGGCATCACGTGAGAGCAGCGCGGGCCAATGCAACGTGATCCACACACGAAGTTGTAATAAGCAGCAATCATTACTGTAAGCCTCCAGAAATCCCCGGCATGGCCGCGCGCTCCGTCCGAGCAGACAAGCTAATAGATTTAAGGGAATTAGCTGGGAGCGAAGCAGAGTCGGAAATCATATAGCACTCAGAACATGACAACATGAAAGGCAGCCATCGCCGACACACGCGATGACTAATGGGACAGGCTCATGACTTCACTCAGCTGTGGGACGTTTCCATCAAATCCTCCTCCTGCTCTATTCAAAAGCCACCATGTTTACACAATTGTTTTAATGCCTTTGAGATTTAAACGCCATAATCAGCCCCTATGTGGGGGGGGGGGGGGGGGGGGGGGGGG
>JASCQY010000258.1:14198117-14212598 GCA_030264315.1 Sardinella tawilis
GGGCCCCCCCCCCCCCCCCCCCCACACACACACACACACACAAACCCCCTTTCTTTTTGTTTGCATGAAATTGAATCTTGGGGTTTTGTGTGTAAGTTTGGCCCATATAGTCATACTCTTCCCATGGATGGCTATGAGGGCCAATAAAGCACTGTGCTGAATTAAGTCTGTTTGGGCCCTGGCCAGTGGCACCAGTGCTGGCTGATGAGATGAAGAACACATGAGTTTCAGCACCAGTAATCCAATCCCATCATTAAACACATGTTCAGATAAACACGCCACACTCACTGCTGTTGGACGCATACTCCCCGATGAAACGCTTCGTCAGGAACCGGACCAGAACCGCTGTATTAGAAAGACAGAGAGAGAGAAAGAGAGAGAGAGAGGCAGAGATGAGGAGGGGGGCGATGATTGAGGGAAGAGATCATATTAGAACATTGCAGATCTACGAGCTGAAAACAGTCGTCCTGAGCTGCAAACAATGCTGTTAAAGCTCGGCTGGACGCGGAGAGGCAAGGAAACGAGGGCATGAGAGGGGAAGGGTCAATCCCCTCTCCTCTCTCATCAAAGACTTGGACTCCTCAGCACAGCCCTGTGTGCACGGGGGTGGATTTGGCACCCTTGGCACCAGTATTTACAGATTTCATTCGCTCTTTGACCATGAACACACACTGCCTGGTCTATATTAAATATTTGAGCCATGAAGCTGCGTTGGCTCAGCCCACCATTAGACGGCCAGGGCTTGAGTTTCCCCCCCTCTGCGGATGCCATGGGAAGGCTCCGGCTGCTTCGGCTGGCCCCCATCTCGTCCCCCTGCAGCTGCCTCGGAGGCTCCAACCACAGCCCTGTCCTCATGACACACTCTCAGATCTGCCAAGAGAGATCTGGGATGTACATTTTCTTTCCTCTCGTTCCCGGGCACCTCCATGATTAGAGGACTTTTGGTACTTTGGTCCCCTCCGCCGGCTCTTAATTTTTTGGCCCTGGGGGATCATGGGTAATTATTCTGAGCTTATTTAATAGTCATCAGCACAGGTATGTTGCCTGAGGGATTCTATGTCCCTATTCAACACAGGAAAAAAAAGAATCTCTCATCAGTTATACCAATTACTTGCTTGTTATAACCATCAATTTTAATTTCCCTTTTGGTTGATTTGTTTAACAGTGACCTAATTCATACAACAAAAAAGAAATCCATCAAGTTGAAAAGCACATGGAAAGTGGACATCATTTATCAAACTGCTTGTCAAAGAAGACCCATAATGCACTAGTCTGAGAGAATCCACAGCGTTACTTCTGCAGTAGAGACACACAACAATGGAGACCCGTCTTTGAAACCTTCATCTGACACAAGCTGTATCTGCAGCAGAGCATCTGAGTATAGCATCAACCTGAGTGTGAAATAGTGTGATGGTCACAGATGTGCGCTCACCTGATTTTCCAGCTCCTCTGCTTCCCAGCAGGGCCAGCTTGATGTCGGTCATGACTAGAACTGCAGCTGGGTGAGATGAAGCTGGAGCGAGGGGGAGAGAGAGAGAGAAAAAGAGAGAGAGAGAGAGAGAGAGAGGGAGAAGGAGGCAGGCCGGCCGGCCGACTGGTTGGCTGGCTTGGAGGCTGTCCTGCTTCGTGTCCCACAGGCTGGATGTGGAGAGGGTGGAGGCAGGTACTGGTCTGCTGGTAACCGCTGCTCCTCCACAGCTTCTGCCCTGCCAGAGGGGGAAACACAGCGAAACAGAGCCACACTCACACGCTCACAGAGGTTTCACTCTCTTTTCTTTTCCCTTTCTCTCCCTCCTTCCTTTTTTCTCTCTCTCTCATTTTCCCTCACTCGCTCCCTCTGTCACATACACACACACACACACACACACACACACACACACACACATACAAACTCACGCAACAGACATATCGACCCAGACTTACAGCTCCCCGCCCACTAAATGAGAAACTCTTCAGAGCTGGGTTGCCAGGAGGTCAGTGTGTAACTGAATTTGATCCATGGTGCCATTTCACTCAGTATTGTTTATTCTCTCCCACAAAATCCCAAGCCAGTGGAGACACCAAGTCCTTACAGGGCGCTTGTTTTTTCGCTTGTTTTGCCACAAATTATAATCACCAGAAATTTCCAGCAGTCATGTTTGGATGCTTTGCAATGTTTCTTGGATGTCAGCATATTATTCTACCTACCTACTGTGATGGCTCAGGTTTTCAGCCAATTTTCAGCATTAATTAAGGCAAACAATTTTTTGGAACTGGGTTTTATGATTCACTCGGTCACCAAGAGGCACAGAGAGTGTTGTGGCACACACACACACACACACACACACACACACACACACACACACACACACACACATACACACACACACACACATTCTCCTCTCTTTTTCGCACACACATAGTGATTCTGGGCAAAAGCTAGCCAGGCTCCAACACAGTGGGAGTCCTAGACAAAGCTGTCATGAGTCCAAAGACACTTAATACTGCAGATAGTAGTTCTCCTCAGTTATCTCAGCTATGGAAGGGGTCCCAGCAGAGCAGACCCCATGGACAGATTTTACTATCTGTCCTACCAGTCCTGTTAGGTTTCAAAAGCATCAAACTGTTTGAAAGAAAGGTGCAAAACTCAAACCCACTTTTTCGAGCTCCACTTTGGATGAGAATGAGGAGTCATTCAATCATCCAAACTTTAATTACATGGACTGCTTCACTGGTCCACCTCTCTTTTCTGCAGTGACAGATTGGGTTCTTTTCTTCTTCTTCTTCTTCTTCTTCTTCTTTTTTTCCTGTCCGTGTTCAGCAGAGTTCACCTTCGTGTCCTGATATTATCCTGTTATGTTGCATTTCATCTGTTCTCTTTGAGGAGAAGCAGACCCTTCTCAAAAGAACTCCACCTTTGGCACAGAAAAACACATTAAAAACACCAAAAGAAAAAGAGACATTGATGAACAACGCTCATCTATTGTGCTTGAACAATGTCTTGGTTTGTTGGTGTTCAAAAACAATAATGTTATATTGAAAGAGGCATTGAAAACAATCAGTTGCTGTGCAGAAACAATAGTGTGTTTACAATGCTAGAGAGCAAGATGACATAAACAATACATCTGATGTGTGCATGATTATGGTCTATTTTTGTCTCACATTTCATTTAGCATTAAACCCTAGTCACTGAATGAACATGACTTTAGTATTTTAGACAGCCAAGTCTCGCAGATGAAGCTTATCTCATTGTAGATATATAGAGAAAAAACATGGTGGCAGATGATAAAAATGTGCTTTTGACCTTGTTGGAAGACAAGATGCTTAAAGCTTGAGGCTGAAAGGAATACATAATATACATACTATGTTAAGACACTACTGAAAGAAAAACGTATTATACTGTTTTCTTTCCTCCACGACATGAGCTAATGCTCCAAAATGAATAATTGTGAGGCCCCTGTAAGAAATGTTCATTCCTCTTGGCATGCAGAAAACTATTGTCAAAAATGCAAGAGCGCTTTCATAAATGTCTAAACCATCTGCATTATCAAACAAATCATCAAAACATCAGAGCATGCTGTTTCTCATGCAACACTCGGTTTCTCAACAGCACATATCTCTGTATAAGCGAACAGTAACGGGGCATTAAACACAGCACATAAATGCTACATCTACTCATACCCCATATGGAGTTCTTAGACACATGCTTTTAAAGGGCTCCAGAGCGGTTAAACTCCATGGCCAGGCGACATACAGAAAGGCTGTTGTATGGGGCACAGCTGTATGCTTACATCATGTGGGTCAAGCATAAGACAAGCTTAAGGGAGCCGTGATAAGTTGGTCTTCAAACAAGCTCTCTGCAGCTCTGTACTGTGCTGTACTGTACATCCTGCCTGTAAGGAGAGAGTTTTCATAGTGCTGCTCCAATCTGATCTAGGTGCCATCTCAATACCATCAGCTAGGAGATGAGCCAGTATATCCCAAAGATTGCCAAGATTGCTAAGATTTGTTATTCCTTTTTAGGCAAAACCTCTCTCTCTCTCTCTCTCTCTCTATCCCTCTCTCTCTATTTCTCCCTCTCTCCCTCTCACACACACACACACACACACACACACACACACACAGACCCACGCTTTCTCTCTCTGTCTCTCTGGAGCTCATTTTCTCATCAGAGAGATGTTATCGCCCTCCAAGATGGCATCAACAGCCTGGCTCGGGCCTTTTCATCAGAGTTTGACTTGAATAAGCCTGTTAGGTGTTTTGGTCTAATCCAAATCAACTTTTATTGAAGTATGTGTGACTAGAAATCCTCTTTTCTCACAAATGAGTCTCTCACTGCTTTAATATCGGTGCCAGACTTGGCACATTGTAAATACCGACTTAACAGCAATTTTTCGAAATTTGAAAGCACTCTTGAATTTGTTGGTCTCTTGAGTAATGCACCCACCTTGCTCTTTTTCATTATCAAAACGATCAGCCACAAAAATGTTCAAAGCAGGGCTCTGTGCACAATATAAAGGCAGATAGAGAACTAATGTTAACAGACGCAAACATGCACACACACACACACACACACACACAAATCTCTTAAGGTGTACTTCACTTTCGCATGTTTAACTTGGAGAAGTTACGATGCTTTCATTTAAGCTAAACTTGTCCCTAAAGTACCCCAACTTAAATGCATTTCTAACATTTTATGACTAACTGTTATAATCAGTGACATGGGACTCAAGATAGGCCTACATGCAGTACAATAGATCAATCTTGACTGACATTAAGATTCTGTCGCCTTATAATGAGCCAAAGGTCATTTTTCATTTCTCACTAGCAAAACAGGAGAAAGGAAGATGAACTTTGAAGGTGAGGCCCTGTGGTCTGCACTTGTAATGATGAGGTCCAGGGCTCCTGTTGGACAGTCGCCCCCGGGCTGGCTTGAGGCCAGGCACAGGACAGGCCTTATTAATCTGCGGTGGATACGCCCTCCACACAGCCCGATGCGAACCTCCGTTAACCCACTTACAGCAAGATGAGTCCACACGGCCAGAGCCTCTGGAGACACGGCCGCTCGCCACCGAAGAAATCAACTCATGCACCTCCCCGGCCAACACAAACATGACCGCTGTTATTCTTGTTCCCCGGCACAACATTTCAATGTGGAACGCTTTAAACGCTGACATGGCGGTTTAATCAGGGCTTTCCAGGGTAATTGAATTAGAAAATTGGGTTGGAGTTGCATGGTGGTTTTTTAAAAGGGCCTCATGTTCAGACATCATTCACTTGCCCTGACTGCATGTGTATGTCAAAAGCCTTTGAATAACCTAACAGCAAATTTTCCATGGACCAAACAAGTATGTGCAGAATGTAGGTCTGATGGATTATGACAGAATTTATACACAAATATACACAGTTTCTGTATGCTCTAAACATATTTTGTATTATTCTATGGAACACAAAAGAGAAGAGTGCGGTTAACACAATAAAAGTTGATAGACTGAAGAGGCTGTTTGCCGTATGTGGACTTACAGGTATAACCTACTTGGCGCATTTTTCTGTGTCATCAACCATCCAAATCAGTTCATTGATTCAATAGCTGCCACATGCTTGACTGTGTTAAATATCTTACGTGCGCACCATGCCATGCAAATCACAACCTCATTCTGTCAAAGCTGAGTGTTTCAGTAGAATGACATTGAATTCACATATTTTGAAAACTTTGTTTGTCTGACGCAGACTAATCACAAGGCTATATCTTGAAATAAAACTGTCCTTTCAAACTCATTCAAAAAGTATACAATATGTTCTTTCCCTCAGAGAAAGCTTTACCACAGTGAAAGGTTTTTACATGACTATTTTTTACTATTTGCTATTTTTACATTGCAGAATTTTTCTCAGGACTCTTGAGGCATAATCAACAAAATTAGCAAGAGTAGAGTTGCTTGTGAGTAAAGTGTTATCCAGGATATATTTATTTGAATGCCATCCAGTATATTTATAACAGTAGGCCTATATTTCAGTCTGTAAGCTTGATACATTCCAGCCACTAATACAGGAATAGTATGACAGGTAGCATTTCCATTTGATTGAAACATTAACAAGGCTAATCTACACAGAAACTGCAGCCAGAGTAAGCAGTGAATTACAAAAAGGTCCCCGATTCTTCAACAGTAACGGCACCTTTCCTGTCTCTTTCTTCATAAGTCTTCTGCATGTGTCTCCTTGGCCAATTTCAAGACTTGCAGAAACAAGAAACATTTTTCATCAAACCTGAGAAATAATGTTACCATCTTTGATAGACTGAATTCCAACATGTGTACAACAATACCCTGACAATGTTCATCTATATTAATTACCAGCCCAATGACTTTCATAGCATAGAGTTTTAGTCATCTTGTTCAAATGACCACAAAGTTCATTGTGAACCTGATGCCATTGCTGTTTTTGGAATCACTAGAGACACAGCGCCCTCTATAGGATATTCCAGCTATCACAGTAAGAAAAACGAATCAACCTGAAATAAATGGTAAATATTTTGATAACAGAGACAAAATCTTGTTCTTAAAAATCTAAAATACTTATGATATAAATTAACAATAATAATATATTGTTACTACTTCACCGTTGCCAGCAACTATGGATCCACCATAAAAAGACAATTCATAACTGGATATTAAAGTACCATAGCAACATTTACCTCTATCAACTTTGTCAGAGCAAAGAACAGTACAGTAAATTGAACCTACCAGTATATAGTTGAAATAAAAAACAGTCTCTAAAAAGGCAGTATATAAAGGCATATAAAGGTTCAAAACATGAATGCAGGCAACATTGCATATTACATCAGCTGGAACTACATTGTCTGAGAGAAGCATGGTAAATACTTGTGTTAAATGCACTTCAAATATATTTTCTCATCAGAAACAAGTGTGAAGTGTATGAAGTGTGAAGTCCGGCCATATCTTCTGTCAGATCCCCAGCTCCCCAGCCCATAGGCCCAGCGGGCAGGCAGGCAGGCAGGCAGGCAGGCAGGCAGACAGACAGGCAGGCGCGGGGGGGGGGGGGCTAGAGCTAGAGATGCTGCCTCCTGCTGGTGAGGGAGTGTCTCCTCTTCCTCTTGCGGTGGCTCTGTTCCCTGCGCTCGGGCCAAGAGAAGCCCCTCACGGCCGCCTGCTCCACACCCTCGTACTCGTCACTGTCCGAGTCCTCCACCCCGGCTGAGGAGAAGGCTTGGTTGGGGAAGACCTCCTTCAGACGGGAGGTGAAGAAGCCCTCGAGGCTGCGTCCGGCCTGGGCCACCTCTGAGTCAGGCTGCAAGAGAGGAGAGAAAGGCAGCACTAGTCAGCATCTCATCTTCAGCAGTCATCGCCACCAGAGGCAATGCAACAAGAGGTCATCTACCGTACTTTGGCCCCTAATCTTCTGTCCTTGAAGGGCCTGCTAACCACACAGCGCTCTGGCGCTGATCTTCATGAACAAGGAAACAGTCGCCAAAATGTCTAATTAAGAGCCTAACTGTAAACCGCATCACAGCTAACATTTTTTTAAAAGAGTATTGGATTGGATGTTAAAGGGATTTAGGAGGACAGGCTGAAGCACATTTAAAGGTTCGACTTAAAATGTTAAGGGTTTTTCAAAGAACCTGTGATGCAGAAAAAAGCAAATGAAAGCTCTAAGACTTTAGTAGCAATCCTTTTAAGGACCAAGTCCCCGGGAACCCATCGTTGAGGAGCTCTAACGATGAGCCTCTCTCCTTAAAAATGTATTCTTTCTTCTTAAGCAGCAGAAATATTCATCCTAATGCACTGGAGACGTCCCCGATGATAAAAAGAAACACTACACACAGTACTGCAGCAGGTTGTCTCTCGCAAAGTCGTGGAAGAGGCAGAAAATAATAATAAGGCATTTTTTTGAAAATACACAACGGTGCACAATATGCATGCAAATAAGGACGGTCTATTTCAGGTGGAATAAATGAAACAGGATATGAGAAAAGCGTAGCTCATTATGGTGCCGGTGGCAGGGGCTAATAAGAATGTTTTCAGCAGCTGGTCTTCACAGCCGCACCGGAGCTGTGGTGTCCGCTACCAACCCCGCGCACATGGCGCACGCAAAGCCAAGCGGTGGAGGATTAAGGACGCATACATTAATTACCTAATAAAATATGCAACGTCTCCCATCAGCAGAGCTGGAGCACAGGAATAAAAAGACAGAAAGGAGAAGGAAACAGGTTCACTCACGTAATTAAATTTTGCACAATTCCTGAACATGAGGGAGACGTCGGCCACAAACTCCTCCGGGGCGAAGTAGTGCATGTGGCTGGATTTATTCAGCTTGCCCCGGATGACTGACAGGTCCATCGGCCTTTTGATTATCTGGTAATAGTGGCGGGCCTGGGCAGCAGACAAGGACACAGGAAAAGGAAAAGCAATTTGAAAAAAGCAGAGTGGGAAAAAAAAGCAGTCATTGTTTTGCCCTTGGATGTTTCTGTTGATGGATTTAACTGGAGTCAAAAGTGCCGAGGTCAAATGTAAGGACCGAGCTATTCATCATATACAAGCATTTTCCCCCAAACATCTCTGAATTCATACCAGCACTTTTCTCGCAGAAAATCATTAATTTATACTTCTGATGTTCTCACTGAGCCAACTATTCGTATATTCATCATTCATAATCAGAGCCTGAAATTGGATTTTGCAGGGGTGTGAACTGCTCTCAAATTAATTGGCTTTTCTTAATAGTTTAACTAATAGAGGTCATCGCTGTATCTCGTTATTTTGTTCCTTCTCCCGTCATCTTTGCAGACAGCCCCCTTCCCTCGGTACGCATATGCACAGCTTTAACCCAGTCTTGGCCACTGAGAGTCTCCAAAGTGCACGCACTGGACGGCTGCACAACTGACCAATGGCATCCTGACACAAGACCTTCAGGGAGTGAAGATGTGTGAAATTGATCTAATTATGACTGTGTTGAAAATGTGAGTGTGTGTTCCTGTAAGGAGATTGCTATAATTATGACTGAGGTGCCTGTGTGTGTGTGTGTGCCTGTGTGTGTAAGTGTATGTTCTTCTAGTTCCTGTCATAATATGAGATTGCTGTGAGATTGCTATAATTATGATTGAGATGTGTGCGTGTGTGTTTATAATTGTGTGTTGTCCAAGCACCCGTGATAAAGTGTGAAAATGCTATAATTATGCTTGAGGTGAGTGTGTTTGTAAACATGTGTTGTCCAAGCTCTTGTGATAATGTGTAAGATTGGTATAATTATGTGGTGTATGTATACTGTATGTGTGTATTTGTGTGTGTGTGTGCGTGTGTGCGTGTGTGCGTGCGTGTGTGTTGTGAGTGTAAGATTGGTGTAATTATGTGGTGTATGTATGTGTGTGTATATGAGTGTGTGTGTGTATGTGTGTGTGTGTGTGTGTGTGTGTGTATGTGTGTTTGTATCTTTTGGCTGAAGTCACTCACCAGTGGGCTTACGGGTTCGTGGAAGGGAGCACTCAGGGCGTGGCTGAAGATGAGTAGAGTAAGCTTCTCACATTTCTGTGGCCGAAAGAGAGAGAACAACAAAAAAAGAGTGAGTGAGAGAATGAGAGAGGAAGAGAGAGAGAGAGAGAGAGAGAGAGAGAGAGAGAGAGAGAATGAGAGAGGAAGAGAGAAAGAGCATGAGAATAGATCCAATTACACTGCCCTGCACATGGCTGGTGTGGGGGGTAAAAACTGTCCACTCTAGACAATCTGCTGGTAAATCTAATGGAGGGAGTGTTGCTCATGTATTAAGTGAGCCTCCGTCTACTTTGCATGCAACAAACAGCCCCCAGTCTTTAGGCTGTCATCTTCCCTGATGCAGATAAGCGCTTTCACCTTGTGCTTGACTCTTGCGGGTGGAGAACACAAGAGCGCGTGAAAGAGAAACCCTTATCTACAGCCTGGCTTGTTTATCCTTTCACTTTGACCCCAGAGGCTAGCAGTGAGCTGGCCACAGGTTTAATTAGAGATAGCCGTGTGTGTGTGTGTGTGTGTGTGTGTGGGGGGGCTCTTGTCGAAGGGCAGCATCTGTTTGTCTCACCCTCAGGTCACAGGCGGACAGGCCGTATGGCAGGGCCTTCCCCTTGAGCTCGGCGCTCAGGCGCGTGTTCTCACAGTCGTACTCCACCTCGGGCTGCTGCACATCTCGACACAGACTACACACCCAATCACCACTACAGGGCCACAGAGGAGAGCAGAGGGGAGAGGAGAGGAGAGGAGAGGAAGAGAGGAGAGGAGAGGAGTGGGGAGAGGAGGAGAGGAAGGGAGGGGAAAGAGAAGAGGGAAGAAGAATAAAGGAGAGGAGAAGAGGGAGGAGAGAAGAAAAGGAGAGGAGAGAAGAGAAGAAAAGAAGAGAGGAGTGGAGAGGAGAGGAGAGGAGAGGAGAGGAGACGTTAGTTAGCATCGCTGCTCCACACCAGGAGAGGCAGCTCAGGGGCCTGAAAATGAACTGAAATCTGGCTGCTGCCTGCAACTCATAAATTATGAATCACAGCAGTGCATTTTGAGCTATAGCCTTTGAATTCATTAAGGCTTTGTTGTTGTGAATTTTTCAAGCACAAGAGCAAGGTGCTCATTTAGATGTGTTGTTCTTGGATGCGCGAGATCACTAAATGAGTTTGCCCAGAATGAGTCAACTCTTGAAATGATGTTTTGAAACTCTTGCCACCAGAGCAAGCACCAGTGACTCACATATGGACAGGGGCAGGGCCATTCCTCACTCACATGCACACGGGGACAATTCTCTCACGCACACACACACACACACACACACACACACGCACGCACACACACACACACACGCACACACACACACACACACATACACACACACGCACACACGCATGCCATTCTTCACACACTAACACACACACGCACACACATACTGTACACACACACACACACAAAATACCAATCCTCAAACACAGATGCACACACACACAGGGCCATTCCTCACTCCCACATACATGGCTACTCTTCACACACACACACACACACACAAAATACCAATCCTCACACACAGATGCACACACACACAAGCCCATTCCTCAAGAGAATGAGTGGATCAGGGTAGAGCGGTGCTTACGTTGGGAAGCTGAGCAGTGTCGGCACGTGACAGGACAGGTGGTAGACTTTGGGGCAGCGGTCACAGCAGAGTAGTTCCCCGCCAATCAGGCACACGGCACAGAAGTCCTCATTCTCCATCTCAGCCTCTTCCTCTGCCACCTCCTGCGCCTCCTGGTCCTCCTCCTCCTCCTCCTCCACCTCCTCCTCCTCCTCCTCCACCTCCACCTCCTCCTCCTCCTCCTCTTCCTCCACCTCCTCCCTTAGGGGAGGCGCAGGCTCAGGCACCTCCTCTAGCTGTGGGCTGGAGTCGCTAGATGAAGGGAGCGGTTCCTCTTCCGCCGCGGGCGGCTGTTCGGCCGACTCAATCTCCTCGGGCTCCAGGCGCACGGCCACTTCAGCGGTCGAGTCCGGTTCCGACTCCAGGTCCGGCTCGGAGTCGGCGGTGGACGAGAGCTCCGTCTCAGCCGGCTGGTCCGACTCCAGGTCCAGTTCGGATTCGGCATGAGAGTCACCCCGCGAACTGGGATCCCAGTCCCTCGGAGGCTCCGAGCCCAGGTTGTCTTCTGACCCCAGGTCAGTAAGCGATGCCGTCTCCGGCTGGGGTTCAGACTCTGAGTCAGGCACGCTGGCAGGTTCGGGATCAGTGGAGGAAAGCTCTGGTGTTGGGGGCTTGTCTGAGCTGCAGTCCTCTCCAGGAGGCTGCCAGGGACTCTCCAGCAGGCTTGGGGAGGAAGAGGCAGCAGCAGTGGGAGGCTCTGAGGACTGATCCTCTGGGGTCGTGGGGTCGTGTTCCATCGCTGGGGCCAACTCTGGAGCTCCTGTCGCCACCTGCTGGACAGAGAAAAAGAGCACTGGATCAACTGAATTGAATCATTGAATCAGCTTTGGTACTGTACTTCCACTGTACTGTCAACTCAGCTGTCAAGTTTACTTTTTGCACTTTTTGCACGTTCTTCTCTCCCACAGCGTTCCATTGCACTATGGTTACTATGGTATCTGTAAACTATAACTGGTATCTCTGATCATCATACAATATATCCTCTCTGAGTCTATGTGATGAGTTTTGTAACTGAATGTGAGTGTACAGCATACTGTATGTGTGTGTCATATAAGCCACTAAATAATTCCATTTCTTTCAGGATGAACAGAGTATCTGTCTGTCTCCCTGAGCAACTTGAGGAGATTTGAGTGACCTCTCCGTCCTACTTCCAATGAAACACATACAGTAGTTCTTGGATTTCACCCCTCAGGCCCTGCGGTGGGAGTATCATGTCATGTCATGTCCTCATTTTGCCACACACACTCGAAACCTCAAAACTGGAGCTCAGCTGCCAACACATCGGACACCCCGCTGTCCATTCACCTGCTGTCCAGTCAGATCCGCCATTTTGGGGCCGCTGTCCTGGGAGAGGGGTGCGTGTGCGTTGGACGTGCTGTGTGGGGGGCGTCGGGAGACCAGGATCTTCAGCCTTTCCAGACACACTACTGGCACCTTAGAGCCCACGGCCGACTCACTGCTGCCACAGAGGAGACAAAACATAAGTCAGCAGCCCATCCCTTCCCTGACATAAACAACTGTAGGATTCAACTCGAAACACCTTCTCAACACTCTTTGTCAGACTCCATGTGCAGAAGTAGAGTACCTGTTGTCCATATTCCTCCTCGCTATCCGGTATTTCGCCTTGCGCTTGCGACCGGGGCTGTCGTATGTGTACACGCAAACATTTTCTAACAACAACACAAAACAAGAAGAAATTCAGTCAGTTATGACCCGGTCAGTGGTTATCACACGGCATCATCACTGCGTGAGGCTTTCAGTCCAGCCAGCCTTGAGTGAAAATGAAACTTGGCGTTATGACTCATAAAGGCGGCCAGTAACTCGGACCAGTCATAGCGGGAGTTGCAGCACTGCGGCGAGGCACAGCCCTATCGAAATGAATCAGGGCCGAAAGTCAGCGCCCAGCGACCGCCGTGCCAGTCGCTCCTCCAGCTCCCGGCTTATCAGGTGTGTGGACGCAGAGCAGAGGAGAGGAGAGGAGAGGAGAGGAGCAGGTAGGAGTGGCGGCGTACCTGGCTCCGTCTTGTAGGTGGTGAGGCAGAGCGAGCTGCCACCTGGCTGAGGTCCGCTGCTCTGTACTCCGTCCAAGCTGACGCTCTTCTCCTGGGCTCTGGCACTGCCACACTGCGTCTGTGTGTGTGTGTGTGTGTGTGTGTGAGATAGAAAGAGAGAGAGAGAGAGAGGGACAGAGAGAGAGAAACGTTGAGCTAAAAATATCCAACAGAGGACTGATAACAGAAGGAGTGGTTGTGGGATGAGGAGGGAAAGTGATAACAGGCTAAAAAAGCAGCCAGTGCTTTGGGCAGCCATAGAGAGCGAACAGGACACACTGTTGAGCCGGAGACAAGACAGTATGCAGCATAAGCACTGCAGGATGCGTAAAACAGACCAGCTATTACTGCTCTACACAGAGCTTCGGAAAAACACCTTTTGAAAAACAATTAATCAGGTACATTAGCTGGTCATATTTAGAAGGAATCAAAACAACAAGTACTGTGAACATTAAACCCCGGTGTTACCAGGGCAACAGCTATTGTTAGCTCTACCCTCAGCTTTGTCTTGGGCTAATTTTGTAGCGTGCTGTGTGCTGATGTTGGTGAACACGAGCTGGTTTTAGAAACAGCCAAAACCACTTTAAAGTCTAAACTACGGACTGATGCCAGGACTGGACACTGAAAGGCACCCTAAAGCACTGATGATAAACAGTATGTTCCCAAGATGAAATATTCTCGCCAAAGGCTAACGCTAGGCTGAGATTTGTAAACAAGCCTCTGCACTCACCCCCTCACCCTGCCTGTTATTCCCTGCACATCACCTCCTTTCTTCATCTCGCACTGACAGCCTACAGATAAAGTCAAAGTTGACTAATATTTAGCAGACAATGCTGTCCAAAGGAATACAGGCTCGCAAGGGTGGCTTCAGGAATCAAACTCACGGCTCAGATTTACAGTACGTGTCCTACAGGCCTAGTGGTTTACACCTGTGCGTCTGAGCATCTCATAGGACGGAGGCTGGCACTGGAATTTCTGATGGTATTGTGATATGTGATATGTGCACTAGTTGAGCATGCAAGAATCTACTGCTGAATCAATGTGTGTGACAGAAGCCTGTGGAGTTCAAATACAGCCAATACTGTAGTGTAGTCCCACCTCAGGTGGAGGAGGAGGCGATCAGGGTATATACTGGATACTGTACGTTTCCCACCAGTCACCATAGCAGCATATGGCATAGCTCTCTGCTCTCTGATATGTCCCTTGCCAGCACACACACACACACACATACACACACACACACACAACTGAGCATAAAGCATGGAAGGAGTAAAGAAAACAAGAGAAGGAAAGCACCCCTAAGGAC
>JASCQY010000258.1:14213719-14218719 GCA_030264315.1 Sardinella tawilis
TGTGTGTGTGTGTGTGTGTGTGTGTGTGTGTGTGTGTGTGTGTGTGTGTGTGTGTGTGTTTGTGTGTGTGTGTTGTGTGTGTGTGTGCGTGTGCAAGTGGTGGTGGTGTGAGGTGAAGACCTTGCACCTCTGAGGCGAGAGTTTTTGCAGGCCGCTGGCTACATCGAGCACATTGTGGTTGGGCGTGTGAGAGAGATGCAGATGCTACGCATCTTGAGCAATATCAACATGCAGTGTGTGTGTGTGTGTGTGTGTTTGCACACACTTGCACATGTTTGTGTGTGTGTGTGTGTGTGTTTGCACACACTTGCACATGTTTGTGTGTGTGTGTGTGTGTGTGTGTTTGCACAGACTTGCACATGTTTGTGTGTGTGTGTGTCAGTAAAGACCAGTGGTGTGAGTTGCAGACCTTGCACCTCAATATGAGGTGAGAGCTTCTGCAGCCCCTTGTGCTCGTTGTGGTAGACCATGGCAGAGAACAGAGGTGCTGAGCAACTTGAGCCAAACCAGTGTCGCTGCTTTTTGCAGTTTGCACCTGTAACCAGCTTACACACAAATATACACACACACACACACACACTGTCTCTCTCTCTTTCTCTCTCTCTCTCACACACACACACACACACACACACAAACACACACAAACTTTCTGTGTCACACACAGCCATACACACACACACACACCTGCGCGCACTCAAAAACACACAGACGCACACAGACACACATACACACAAACACACATAATCAGACTCTTTTAAGCGCACACACACACACATAGACACACATACACTCACCCAGCCAGCTGCACTGTCAATGCACAGCTGTTGATGTCCATCAGTCTGGTAGTGCCTGACGCCGATCTCTCCCAACACTGATGGTGAAACAGGCAGTCCAGTTTCCACCTGACTGGTTGCCATCTCTGCTCCAGGGTGGAGCTCCTGCTCTGTCTCTATGGGGCCAGGGGATAGACCACCACTGCTGGGGAACTGAGGCAGCTCTGGGGGGGCTTTGGCATGGACATCCAGGGGCTGCTGGTCCCCTCCCTGGGGGTGTGGAGGAGGGGGTGATAGGGCTGCTGGGGGGGTCGTGGGCTGGCTGTGGTGAGATCCAATGGAGGCACGGGTGGGACTAAGCTGGACCTGGGTATTGGCATCACCCTCCGTCTGCTTAGCAACGGCCTGCGGTGACCTCTGCCCGCTGGGTGCCAGGAGGGGTTGGCACAGTGGTAGCGGCGGGCTGTGGGTGCAGCTCGCAGGGTGGGCACTGGGCTCCTGGTGGCTCTTGTCCCTGGTGGTCTGCATGTTGGCGGACAGGGGTTGAGGGGGCACACAGTGTAGACAGCAGAGCTGAGGCTGGCAGCACGTCTGGTAGGCACAGCCCTGGTCCCGCAAGCCATGGCACAAAGAGGGCACGGCGATGCAGGCCACAGGCTGCGGCCGCAGAATGCCACGGTGACCGATGCCCTCTGAGAACGTACAGCTGCCCCCCTCTACGGTCAGCTGACCTGCGCAAAGCACAAAGCCCACAGCATTTCCAGTCTATGTCCAAATGAAACAAATCCTCAAACATCTGATGTAAACAATATCTAATCAAACAGTGAAATTCAGCTGTGAAGTTAAATACTAGATGCTAGCTCAGTGCTAGTGTTCTAACTCAGCTTAGTCTTGTTTACCTAAGGTGGAGATCTGTTTTGTCCAGAAGCTGGCATCCCAGTTGAACTTGATTTTCAGCGGCGCCCACGACTCGGAGTGGAGCTGTGGCTCTAAGACGTGCTGCATCTGGTACGTCATCTAGAGAAACAAAACACGCTAGTGTAACCATCACAAAGGCCGACTTCAGTGTGGGCGTATTGAAACGTTAGCCTTGAGAGCTGTTGAGCTTTTTTGTTCTTGTTTATGTTTATGTTCTTATTGTGTGAACAGACTCTTTTGTCCTAAGTGACTTATTATATTAAAAAATACATTATTATTAAATTGAAATAAAAATAATAAAAAGTCAATAAAATATAAAGTAGATTAACCATATGTGTTGATAATCATAGTGATTAAAATGCGCTGGATGGACAGGATGCTCTACCAGGTCTTTGCTGAAGAGCAGCGGGCTCCTCTGGTGATGAGTGGTTGCCCAAGAGATGAAGTTTTGCACCTGGTCCAGCGTGCTACACGTCTCTATCGCCCCCTGCAGTTGATCCTCCAGACGGTGCTTAAAGTTATTGGAGAGACTCTTCACAGGGAGAAGGGAAATAAAACAGATCCCCTTGCATAACTCTTTCATCGCTCAAATGAACTCAAGCAATCAGGATTTTATATTTCAACAAACTCACATCTGCACTCATTTGACATGACATTTGTACCCCCCCCTCTCATTTGTTCTTTCTCTCACTCATTCTCTCACTGATTATTTTCCATCCTTCTTTCCGTGCTTCTCTCGAGCTGTAATGATGTTATGCCAGGAGAAGCACTCGTGATTTGAAGCCTGTACGTTCATGGTCAGTTGGACACTAGAGATGAACCCGCTGGAAGCGTTCAGACTGGGGGTCGGAGGGTCGGAGGGACTGGGGGAAGGGGGGGAGGGGGGTGGGGTGTTTGAGGGAGAAGAGGTTGGGGGAGAGTAATTACCTCCAGTTGCTCTATTAATAGGTTGGCCCGTTTGTTAAGCTCATTCATCATAATCATCTTTGCCATTTTAATCTGGTTCTCGGCCCTCCTCTGCGTGACTTTTACGCTGTGCAGCCTGGGAGAAAAGAGACACCAAACGACAATCTGATTACTTACAGGCCTGACAGAACGTAACAAAAACACACAGAACTTGATGTACAACGTCCTGAAATATATACAAATCTGACTCATGTTGTCCGCTCCCTCTCTCTCTCTCTCTCTCTCTCTCTCTCTGGCTCAGAGCAGCAGAAGATGACTTCCAGTCATGACAGTGGAAGTGTTATAAATATGGAGATCTTAGCTTTGGGAGAGTCTGACACCCTTTCTGTGCATCAGTGCTAGGAGGATGAACTGGTTTTTGCATTTCCTTTAGGCACGGCTTTGACGTCTGCTTCCCCACAGACAGAGACACAAAGCTTGTGTGTGTCAGTGAGGGAAGAGCCTTGCAAAAGCGGGAGAGGGGCTGACAGGGTTATAAAGCTCACCTGTCCTCAATCTGCTTGGCACTGCTCTCCAGCACAGACCTTTTCTCCTCGGCACGAACCATCAGGTTCTCAAACAGCCACCTCTGGTCCTCCAGCGCCTTCCCAGCATGCACCACTCTGCAGAAGAGGACCCACAACATTATAGCACATATCCATATAATGTATAATATTAAAATACTCTGCTGAATATGAATCTGTAGCTCTGTCTCGCAATGATGCTGATGTTGACAACTTCCGATAAAAAGATTTATCACATTAAATATTGTGCTGGATAATAGACAGGAAAATAAAAGTGGGGTGAAAAAAAGGCTTGAAATTCTCTCATCATGATTGTCCAGAGACTGTCTATTAGCCCCTGTGCTACAGTACAGTATCTCACTGAAACGTCCCTCATTAAAGCCTCCACAGGCAGCAGCGTCACGTCTGTGAGATGAGCAGGCTAATGAGTGATGCAGACCACTTCCTCTGCTTCACTTAAAACCTGTGAAAAACTGAAACTTCCAACTTGGTGCCTAAAAAGCAACTTCAAGACTTTCATTTGATGTATAACAATTTCTTTCTCACTGTTTATGAAAAGCTTGTCGTTTGAGGGTTTAACCACGGGCCCTTTCGATTCCGCCTCTGAATTTGAAGGTCTCACACCTAAGGAGAAGGCTGGGCAGGGGAGAGCACTGAGTGTGTGTGTGTGTGTGTGTGTGTGTGTGTGGCGGGGGGGGGGATTCCAGTAACTCACCGGTGATCCTTGTGCGCAGGCAGGTGGCAGCTGTTGCAAGTCATGAGGTCACACGTCTCGCAGAAGAGCTCCAGAGGCTCGTGTTTGTGCAGGGGGCACGTGGTGACGCCAGAGTGGGCACAGTAGGCTGAGCCTGCGGGGCACCAGGGTGCGGTTAGCCTGTTAGCATACAGATAGCTTCTGCTGCTGGCATTCAAATCCAGCACGCATTCTGTGTGGAGTACAACAATTAACTAAGGGAGTCAATTATGCTATTATTTGTCCCTCTGAGCACACAGGCTATGAATTCAGAAACGGCAAAAAGATATATTTGTTTTTGCAGTGAAGACTGCAGGACTGAGCAGTTGTTTTTTTTTTTTTTTTTCCCAAATTCATTAAACATTCTGACCACATTATGCCTGTGAAATTCGAGCGCGTTGAGTGATTTGATTACAGCGAGGTCTGAAATGTCGAACAAAATAGACTACAAGACGGCAGCCTGAAGCGTGAAGAGCCTCACTGCTGCTGCTGCTGCTGCTACTGGAACAGACCTTTTACAAGCAAGGCTCCAATATGGCTTCATTAAAACCTTGTAAGTACTGTATGCCTGGACTGGACTGGACTCTGCCGTCCATGCAGTGTTGGTGCAAAGGTGAGGGCAAGCCCCTGCAGAGGCCGGTTCATTTCTGATCATTATACTGATGTGTGATTACGGCCTTTAGCACAGCGAGAGTCGGAGCAAAGCCGGGCAGTGATAAAGCCTCAGCTCTTAGTGTCAGGGTTTATAATGGGAACAGGCACAAAAGCTAGAGAGGCAGGGCAGTGCTTCATATAAGCATGTGAGCATA
Organism: Sardinella tawilis; assembly: GCA_030264315.1. Taxonomy (NCBI): domain Eukaryota; kingdom Metazoa; phylum Chordata; class Actinopteri; order Clupeiformes; family Clupeidae; genus Sardinella; species Sardinella tawilis. The sequence goes on from JASCQY010000258.1 coordinate 14,218,422, forward strand.
TAAGCTGTGTAAACATGGCAGGACTTTCTGAGGATCTTTTCTCCAATAACTAAACTCCTAGGATTGAGAGGAAAACCACATAATCTTGCCTTGGTGGGGATAACGGTTAACTAGGATTTTTGGCTGTTTGACATGCATTCTGGAAGCCTGATATCATCGTGCATCATCCTAACATCCAACCTCTTTGCCAAACACATGACACAACGGCTAGAGTGTGCATGACACAAATATTTACATGGTTTGCGCTCAACACAATCACTTCACACAACTACTTCACACTGTTGTCAGATCAGAGCTA
>JASCQY010000258.1:14221219-14229714 GCA_030264315.1 Sardinella tawilis
ACACACACACACACGCGCGCCCGTGCATACTCCAACCGCTCCTGTGGAGGGAAACAGCACACTGAGCTGAGTGAGGTCAACCTTCATGAAGCTCTGCATCCCCTGCGCATGTATGGGTGTGTGTGTGTGTGTGTGTGTGAATGTTTGTGTACCCTTGTGTGTGCTGTGGGTGTGTCTGTCTAAGCATGTGACAGAATGTTTGTTGTGTGGTTGTGAGTGCAGGTGTACAGTACTGTACTGTATGTCAGTGAGTGACTGGGTCTGTGTCAGAGTGTGTCTGTGGGTCTGTGTGAGTGTGTCAGAGAGCATGTGTGTGTTAAATGTTATGGAGCGCTTGTGGATGTGAGTATTCTCAGAGTGATATTATTCTATTATCTGCCTTACAGGGGACTGCAGATGTGATTCCAGAGTCAGAGTCTGAGAGGAGGAACCCTGTTCCCTGTTTAAGTAAGCCTGTTCATAATAATTGGGAATTAGGGAGAGCTGATAATTGTTTTTTTTTTTTTTTTCTAGGACGAGCTATCCCCGGAAGCCCTTCCCAAAATGGCAGGAGAGGGCCAAATGACCTACAATGCTGGGGAGGGTAGCAAGCACTGCAAACACAGGCTGAGAGCAGAGGAGAGGAGAGGAGAGGAGAGGATAGGATAGGAGAGGAGGAGGAGAGGAGAGGAGAGGAGGAGAGGAGATGTGAGGAGAGGAGTGAACAGGAGAGAGGGAGATGGTGGTGTAGTGCTGCTGCCCTCCTTCCTCATGCCTGGATCAGCACAAGGAAGGGACAGATCCCTCTGGGCCCACACACACACACACACACACACGCTCTCTCCCTCTCTCACTCACTCACTCACTCACTCACACACACACACACACACACAATTACACAGACACTCAACACGCACATGCACACAATCACACACACGTCGCACACACACACACTCTTAAAAAAAAGAAACAGGTCAGGCACTGCCGAGCACCAGATGGGAATAGGATCTACTCATAGGATGCCCTTCAAAGCGTGAAATCAATTAAGACCTTATCAGAGTGTTCCACTGCCAATATTCCATCTCTCCATGCAGACTTGGCTCCATCTGATATTAGCTGTCGAACTTTAAGAAGGCATAAAACCACAGACAAGATCTGAAATGACAGACAAAAACAGTGACCTGAGCTGAACTGGGAGGATGAGCTGTTTATTTAGCATCTACAGAGAAAAACAACCGCACAGATGCCTAGTAAGGGAAAAAAAAGAAGAAAGAAAAACACACCAACATGAAACCGCATTTTACCTCCACCAATCTGCCTGACAACAAGCCCTGCAGCCTGACCTACAAATCTGACAACTTCCTCTTCCTCTCCTCCTCTTCACAGGGGAGCTGAAGCGCCGCCCGATTCCCCATTGTGTACTCACACAGACCCACTTAAAACACAATTAGTCCATCCTGCCGCTCTCCCTACCTCGCGCACGGAGAGCGTGTCTGCATTTCAAACCAACGCCTCTCTCCCTTTCCTTCTCCTCACTCTCTCATCCCCTCATCCCCCTCTCCCCCCACCCATCAACCACCACCCACTACTAACCCACCCCCTCCCCTCCCCCCTTTCATGCCCCCGCCACCGTTTCGCTTTTAAGCCAAAGAGCCGTGGCGCTTACCTCTCTCTCTCCGTCAAAGCTAGCTCTGTTTGCCTGGCTAAGTGAGTCCGCAGGAGGGGGATATTTCAGACTGAGTGAGCACAGCATCTCAAGAGAGGGAACATTAATAGAAGCTCCAGTGGTGTTATTTTTTTTTTTTTTCATTCCTCCCCTCCCCTGAAAGTGCACCTATGGAACATCCATTAACACTGTGGTTATGGGATCAGGAGCTGGGGATGTCAGGTACACCATGAACTAACCTCATCACTCCCAACACTTAGGAGGGCATTAAGTGCTCTAGGCAACTAGAAGGTGTTAGATTGTTACATACGGCTGACAATTCTATAGGTCCCACTGCTACAATTACAACTAAGTTACTACATACAGTATGCTCGTGGCCAAAATTAGTGTACAGTTACTGCTAAATTTTATAATGTGACTTGAGGAACCCTTTCAGGAATTTTAGGCGAATCAAATCCTTTTTCTACTTTGACATCAGTGTAAAACCTTTGAAACACCTGCAGTACTGCAGTTACCAATGCCAATCCCTTTCCAATGTAACTGTACCTTTTAGCATATGAAATTTTAATGTCATTCCATTAAAAGTGTGATATTCTATGACACAGATCATTAGGTTTTAATGCCTATCAAATTCTGTGAAAGTCTGTTTCTGTCACATAGTCAATTTGCTATGAGTAGCCGGGTAATAAAAACTATTCTGGAACAATATGCATGTCAATGCTGAAATTACACCTTTGCTAGCTGACAACAGCTTAATAATATACAGTAGCCAACATGTAAATGTTAAACATGATGTTGAATGCTTAGTTTGTTGAGAATTGGTTGATTGAGTTGTTCAAATTAGCCTCCACTGCCCCATGATACTGTTTCTCTAAAGCAATGCATGGAATCTCCAAAAACAAGTGGACACATTTTCATGTCATAATAATTGGAATTAAAGGAGACTGTCTTGTCTCCTGAGCTTACCTAATGTAGAAGGACAGTGGTCAAGTCTGGACTCTGAATGTCAGTTATTGTGATATTAAACTGTGGAATGCTGTAAGCGTCTGTAGACTACATTTTAATCTAATTTGCAATCATTTAAAGGTGGGATATGGAATTCTATTTTTTTGGCCATTTTTGCGAAATCACTTGAAATCCTCTTCATCACCCACTTACAGACACTGAGTTGGAAGCACTGATATGATAATTAAACATGTCAGTCATCTGTGAAACAGAGAGGGCTTGAAAAACTAACCAATCATTTGACAGACCAGCATTCCCCATTGGAGTTGCATGTCAATCAAACTAAACTCAACCATTGGAGGAAAGGGGCCGGAACATGTGGGGGACCATTTTCAAAATCTGACTGTGTTTGAGAATTCCATACCCCACCTTTAAAACTAACATAACCTGTTTAAATGATTATAGGCCTGTTGCACTCACTTCTGTTGTCATGAAAGTCTTTGAACGCCTAGTCTGTACTTGTCACACATTACGCTAGACCCTCACCAATTTGCCTACAGGGCAAATAGTGGTGTGGACGATGCAGTTTCACTTTGCTCACATTTCATACTGCAACATCTTGAGTCTAAGTCCACTTACTATGCCCGCATACTGTTCATTGACTTCAGCTCAGCCTTCAACGCCATCCTACCTGTTAAACTGTACAATTTGGGATGGGTGCCATGGGAGTTAACCCTTGGGGTTCCATGGGAGTTAACTCTTTACTCTATCAGTGGTTACTTAACTTCCTGTCTTGCAGGACACAGTGTGTTAGGATCCAGAACAACGTGTCATCACCAAGGGTTCTGAACACTGGTGCCCCACAAGGGTGTGTCCTGTCACCTCTGCTATTTTCTCTTTACACTAGTAACTGTGCATCTAACTCTGCATCTGTCAGACTACTTAAGTTTGCTGACAACACCACTGTCATAGGCCTCATATCTGACGGGGAGGAATTTTCCTATCGGAATGAGGTTGAATGGTTAGGCCTAGTGCAGTGGTGTGTTGATAATAACCTAATTCTCAATACATCCAAAACCAAAGAACTCATAGTGGATTTTAGGGAACAGGCTGGCGAACACCTTCCCATCTCCATTAATGGGCAAGTACTGTAGTGGGTGTGGGTCCCCTCTTTCCGCTTCCTAGGCATGCTATCCACCAGTGCCTATCATGGAATCTGAACAGCAGTCTCATCATTTCCAAACGCCCATCAGAGACTACACTTCCTCCATCAGCTGAGGAAATTTGGGGTCAGCCAAGCAGGCATGACCCACTTCTATAGGGCTACAGTCGAAAGTGTGCTCACCTTCTCCATCCTGGTCTGGTATGGTAATGCCAAGACAAACAGCTGCTTGAGAGGGTAGTACGTAAGGCCTCTAAAATCATTGGCTGGAGTCTGCCCACCATAGCCTCACACAACAACACCAGGGTTTCTAGGAAAGCCAAAAACATCATCTCTGACCCCTCACATCCAGCACACCATTTATTCACACTCTTCCCATCAGGGAGAAGGTACAGGAGTGTCACATGCAAAACATCACGATTTAGGAATAGCATCTATCCGCAAACTATTCGCCACCTGAACAGGCGCTTTATGGTTCTACCTCATAACCTGAACATGCACTAAGGCGCTTTATGGTTCTACCTCACAATCTGAACATGCACTAAGGCGCTTTATGGTTCTACCTCACAATCTGAACATGCACTAAGGCGCTTTATGGTTCTACCTCATAACCTGAACATGCACTAAGGCATTTTATGGTTCTACCTCACAACCTGAACATGCACTAAGGCGCTTTATGGTTCTACCTCATAACCTGAACATGCACTAAGGCGCTTTATGGTTCTACCTCATAACCTGAACATGCACTAAGGCGCTTTATGGTTCTACCTCATAACCTGAACATGCACTGAGGCATTTTATGGTTCTATCTCATAACCCATCTACCTCTCTTTGCTCTTTTGTACAACTGCTGCATTCCCTGTAGACCTGCACTTTTCTATGGGTATTTAAGTGTTGTATATGTGCTGTTATTCATGTGCCTCTTTGGCTCTTTGTTGTGTTGTCATCGATGTGTGTAATACGTAAGTATACTAAACACATTCCTATCAACTGTATTTTTATATTGTTGAAATGGCTGATAAACTTGAAACTTGAAGATACTAAGAGTTATGAAGTAATAAATTGCTCCAGATTGATGAAATTGATTTCCACTGCAACATCCAGCCACAACAGAAACACTAGAGCCAACAACTACTGGCCCATTCTAGCCTATGGAAACTTTCCTGTCTCATCAATAAGTCCAATAAAACCCCATATTTGTATGAAGAGAATGTTATGACATTTGAGGATCTTAGCCTATAGCTGGAGGCTATAGATTTGTAATTTCCTCCACCTCCCTTTTCCCCTCCTTCCTTCAAAATTCTTAGGCTACGTATGGAGAGTTATGTTACACTTTAGCAGGTGAAACTGAAGTGTGGTCTGTTTCTTTCTGTTTTCTCCTTATTTGGCTGTTTGCTTGTCTCACAGATTTGACCTCATTTGGCCCATGTCGTTTTGGGTACAAGTGTCTGCCAACAGAATAAACATAATGTCTTCCAGATTTCTTGGCCAGATACAGTAGATGGGAAAGGGATTGATTTTCATTCTTGTTGCAAGGTGGGCTAGGCTATAATAATACAAGATTATTTTTAACCAGCATCTGGTTGGCTACACCAGTGTGAAAGGCTTTTCAGTCATTGGCAAATTAACACTTTATTTGAAGGGTGACATGAGCCTGTTATAAACATGACATGACAGGTAGTCCCAATATGGCTCTGCATAGGCCTATCATGAACATTAGCCCAATTCATGATTATGACGCCATTAAGTGTCATTCGGTTATGCAGACTTTGAGATGCAGACATTAAAAAACCAAATGACACTTAAGGACAACAGTCATTAACATGAATGAAGTATAATTCATGTTCATGATATACTGTATGTCATGTCATGTTTAGCTTATAACAGGCTTATACCACCCTTATGTCGACCCCTTCAAATAAAGTGTTAGGCTACCGCAAAAGGCACCGTCTTCAGGTATCACCAAAGATTAACACAAGAAGATAAACACCTAAGAGATTCTTCTGAACTCTCTGGTATCACCCCGTTGAGCCTATTCAGTCATCCACACCAACAGATGTCACTGTTTAGCCTAGCCTACGTTGTAATATTTTGACAGTTATTTATCTCCAAAATTTCTTCTTATCCCCTTCTCTCTCGACCATCTCTCAAGATGGTAGGTAGCCTACTCTGGCAGTGTATCTGTCTACATTGTAAACAATTACTATCTGATAACCTCCTCAGTCCTGTATCCTGAGAAAACAACAACAAAAAAGTAATCTTGAGTCTGCATTAGATTTTGCATCCTGTCAAGAACACGTGTAGAGAGAAGTTGCGCCTCTTACGCATTTACAGTATGAGAGTGAGCAGCCTGGAGAGCTTAGATACTGTAGCTAATGTCTTCTTCGCAGGCCTATCAGAATTATGAATATTTCGTTATTGTCTACTCAAGTTTAGGTCCCCCTTCACGTACCAATTGCCCTTTGACAACGTATACAAATATTACTCACAATACAGACCGTTATAATGCCAATTCTGAATGCTAACGCTAGCAAGTCAATGTTGCCAGGTCACTCTGAACAGCTGACTGACATACGTCTGCTAGCTGCAGGAATGATGAGAATAGGCACGTTAATATTCTGTCTTTTCTCCTCATACAGCCCACGACAAAAAAACAAGACCATAAAGCTGTGAGGGCATGTCAATTACAGACACGACCGTATTGGTAGACCAAACATCGTTAAGAATTATCACTGTAGGGAAGTTCAACGTCAGGTCAACCGTGAATAGATGAGAAACTCACAATCAAATTCGCATTGCGATAAGCATTCTAACCTGCAGTCTTCCGACGAAACGCCACTCAGGTAAACACAGAAAGCATCCTGGCAGGCGAGGATACGCAGGAGCTATGCACCATCACAGGATTAACTTCGATAAAATGGCTAATTAATCATCGTCATGTTGTATTTATCCAGTTGTAGTAGTAGTAGGCTAAGCCATGTATGGATCAGATAATATTAAAAGCAGTTCAGCGGTTGCTTTTATTGCTTGATAAGCCTTTGATGAATGACATCTCCAGCTAACGTTAACTGTTTTATCCCTTGCATGGGGCAGGCAGCATCAGCAACTGTGTTTCTGTTGAATGGCTAAGTTAGGCTACATGTGTTAGAGGTGGCGACATTAGATTAGTCTGACCCTGACTTAGGCTACCCCAGCAGCCCCCTTATGTGTGCTTGGATCAGTATGACAACTTACTGGTTTTGTTTGCCATTTTTAAAACAAGTGTTTTTAAATACAGTATCCACCCCCACCACCTCAACTTAAAAGAGAGGCCCTGTAGCCTATTTGGAATTCATGCAGTGCTTTAAGTTTTCTGTTCTTGACTCCATTAAATCTTAAGCAAACACAGGGTATTCACCTGCCAGTTTGAACTATTGGTAGCTGGATAGGCCTATCATTTTTGCCAGAAGCTGTATCGTGGGTTTTACCCATTTGCCAAGATATTTCATTTTGTGAAACATCTGTACTGTACACTTGTAGGGCTATAATCTTAGGCCCCATCCAGACTAGTTTGGGAAGTAGGCTAGGCAGGAGGCAATTGCCATTTAAAAAGGAACACCACTGTCCCACCATTATTCTGGACAAACTTTGGACCCTGGTCAGTGAGACCACTCAACTACAGAAAAAAGGTAAATGGCTCTGCTCCAATCATTGATGCTGTGGATGCTGTGAGTAGCCTACTGTTGTTTAAATTGCCTCTTATCTGGTTCCAAGAAATTTTAAGGTGTGGTAGTCTGACATTTGCATTCCTGCTCTTCCAACAATGAAACTCAAATGTGAAAAATAGTTTAAATTCCCTGTGGCAAAAGGCTTGCCATTTCTTATCACGGAATTATTCTGAAGACTTTTCTAAAGCAGTTGTCACAATAGTTAAATCGACGTCCAACCCCTGAGACAACCTCACTCTGGCATGCTGTGTTGTTGTGGGCACACCAAAAATCTGTTACCAATACTGTTATTCCCTGGTTGCCTTTTTGTTAACTTCACTTATCATTGACTCATCTTGAGCCCTCCTCAACACCATAGGGCGCCCAATTAAACCATGGTAGCTTGCATTGTTTTTGTGAATAGTGTTCTGTACTGCCCTGGTGTAACGGATGCCAGCTAGCAGCGAATGTAGAACATGAGACATAGCAAGAGCCTCCCACACGCCTCCTGATCTGAGTGAGGTCATGGGTTCAAGCCCCAAGCTGGACTGTGCCTGCTGATCTCAGTTACACTGGCATCATGGCATGAAAAGAAATTTTGTTTGTCTAGTGACTAGTGAAATCTCTTGTGTCATGGCATGAAGAATCAAAAGGTTTGAAGATGTGAAGCAGCTGTAGCCCTAACCCACAGACAGGCAGTCAGTCTGGACTTGGGTTCCAGATTCTGCCATTACCAGTCAGTGTTGCTGTCAAAGACTGTAGTGTCTGTGTATAAAAGCTTTGCTGAATACAAGCAAAAATACAAAAAAATGTCATGTTTTATGACCGTGCCTATTTGGTCAGTGGTCAGGGATTAAAGGCTCTGCCTGTCTCTTTCTGCACAGGGCCAGCTTCCCAAGCATCCGCTCACTGGGAAGGCCAAGTGCCGCAGTCGGAGGGCAGAGGAGAAGATCAAGGAAGTTGGTGGAGCATCCGTGTTAAACACTTAAAGGTATAGTTCGGTATTTTACACTTTAAGCCCGTTTTCTGTATTGCCCAGGATGCAAATGAGTGGTTG
>JASCQY010000258.1:14229814-14239956 GCA_030264315.1 Sardinella tawilis
GGTGTCAACCACTCATTTGCATCCTGGGCAATACAGAAAACGGGCTTAAAGTGTAAAATAGTGAACTATACCTTTAAACACAGATAATGGACTATCATGGTTTTGTTCATATGGACTATTATAGAAATTGTGGAAATGAAATAAAAGACTTGAAATGACTTATTTCCCAAGGGTGCTGCTTTTTACTTCTTGAGTGTGATGAAAGGATGCTGCATTGTAATAATTATGGATGCCTACAGATGTAATTCAAAAGCTTTATTTTAAAACATTTTACAAAGCATTGAAAGGCTTGAGCAATAATTTTCTTCATATGTTACTGCATGTACAAAACCCTCTAAAGATGCATTCACTTTTCAACATATTCTTTCCATGGAAGGTTAACCCTAACGTTAAATACGAAACTATTCTTGATATCTGTACATCTGCTCCACATGAATCTCTCCACACACACACACCTCAAACTCACTGTCAGTGGTTATTCAGACATGATAATGCACAGTCGCTCAGTACCATTCTACCGAAAATCTATTCATAATCATGGTACCTAAAGATAACACACTACACAGACACAGACAGCCAGTTTACAGGGAAATATGTACAACGGTCAACTGCACGCATGTTTTTTTGATCAGACATTCTGATTAGGCATGGAAAGTAAACTCCAAAGGGGGGGACTGCTTGCCATAAACATGCAAAGCAGACTTATCAGTGAATTTACCATTTCTATTGTCAAGTAATTTCTTGGCCCTGTGACGGCAATTATTCTGATAATATAGTCCATCAAAATTGCCCAGATACAGTAATGAGCTGCAGCAAAGAACATTTGACAAAGTCTCTTTCTGCAGCAGTCTGAGTCATATCCTTCAGCTTGTCTAAATCCAGACTGAAGCTTTCCTTTTCTTCCGTTTTGCTTTGGTTTCAGCACATGGTTCCCTCAGTTCTTCTTGTGGAGAAATTTCATTTTGCTCCCTAGAAACAAAGGAAAAGAAAGAAGTATTGTTTTACTGCCAAGAGAGCCTGTACACAATGCGCTTCATCCAAGGCCACATATCCATGAGATGGAGAAAGACAACCTCTGTAGTGTTGTTTCTCTTACCTAAACCTTTCAGAAACTTATTGACTCCGCTTTGCTCCGTGTCTGGTAACTCTTCCAAGTATTGTTCCACTCTTTGCTCAAACAGACCTGCACAACACAGAGACTTGTAAAAATATGTAACCACAAGACCCACAGAATTCATCCAGAAATGTGAAACTCTATACATCTGTTTGGATTGCCTCGAAAACTTGCATGTCTGACTTGTGTCAGCAGGAGGCGCTAATCATAATGTATTTGACAGCTACTCAACAGTGTGGCCACTAGATGTCACTACCAACCAATAAACTGACTGACTGGGCTGATCGATAGATTGTATTGTCGGGACATTACAAATTTTGAGTGTGATCTATCCCTTACAAATAAAAACAGATGTTTTTTTGTTTGTTTGTTTTTTTTCTATGTCGTGCATATGAACTGCAAGAAAACTGCAATAAAACAGCTGTTATTTTTGTAAGGGATGGAATTGTCAGGCACTGTTCTGGAAATCAGGGAGTTTAAAAGTTTAAAAAGAGATGATTATGTAATGTCTGACGACTTCAGGCGCCTTGCTTTGAACCAGGTGTATTGCTTTCCGCTGAGGAGAGGGAAGTAGAGAGACTCTTTAGAGACTCCTGCTGTACCTTTTGCCCTGCTCTTCCTCAGCTCACGATCCTGGATGAAGCCGGCAAACATCTGGGACTCCATGAAGACCCCCAAGAAACGGCGGATGCTCTTTGAGGCCACCGACTTGCGGAAAGCCTCGCGCTGGAAGACGCGCTCACCTCGTTCGCCTTGGGTCATGAACAGAGAGTAATGGCCAATAGCCTCTAGGAAGAAGCGGATGAAGGCCTCCGACACGAGGCTGTTCAGAGAGTTGCATTCTGGGAGGAGAGAGGGAGTAGAGACAGGAGGTCATTGAGACACAAACCAGCATCACACACGAAAAACAGAAACCAACAGGGTGAGTGAGGGCAATACTAAAGAAATTGGAAATATTAAAATCTTGTAACATGTCAACATATTTATAACATTATGATAATACACCTGTTCTTGCTTAGTGTAATGACCTTGTTTCGCTAAATGAAATGTATTCAGCAAAAAATAAATGTTCACTGGTATTTTGTTCTTTTTGTTCTTTATAAACATTATAAACACCAAAGTGATGTCAGCACTCTCACCTTCATCTGATTCACTGTCAGAGTCCTGATTGATGATGTCATTTCTTTGCTCCAATGTTTGCTCAAGTGCAGCTTGCAGTTTCCTCGGTAAAAGGGATGCCTCATCATCCATCTGGACATAAACAAACAAGACAGTAAATATGGTGTCTACTACCTCCAACATGATTCAGGCACAGCAGTATGTGTATGTGATATACAGTATTTGCTTTGAGCTTCAGGCAGAATTTAGTCAGCACTTCTGTCCAAAGTAAAGTTAAAAAAAAAAAAAATCAACTGTACCTGTTTGATGAAACGGTCTGTCCCCAGGTCGACCATGAGAGCCTGGGAAAACAGAGTAACAACATCGAGCAAATTCTGACTACATCAAAGAGCAATAAACAAACTGTCATACAGTACCAAGCATCAGCAATGCATCCGTCACCCACATACAAATACACAACACAAACATCCAAATACTTTATCTCCTTCTGGATCAATATAATGTCTATTTATCTTCCTACAAACAACTATGGAACAATAACAATATCTCTCTGTTGATCATTAGAGTCTCTTCATATCGTCAGATATAACCCCCAAAGCATCTCTTATTACAGCCAATTTATCCTGCATCAACAAGCCAATAAGCCATCAAAAGACAGGCTATTTGTATTGAAATGGCTCTGTATTGAAGCCAAGCTGTAACATTCAATAGGCTGCTAAAATGACCATGATTGTGTTATTACTGTTTGCACATGGTCACTTTATGATGAGATATGACCATTCCACTGTTTGATAAATGAGGGCCACTTAGACGGCTGCTTTTTCCTTGGAAAACCTCGACAAGAACGGGATAAATATTTATACCAGATGTTTGTTGACAGGCCATTAAAACACTGTGTTAGAAATGACAAGCATTTGACTCTGGCAGCCAGAGACGCGCCGCTGATACTGCTGGGCTTTACTGCGGCACTTATGTCTCAATGCTGCTCTTAAAGAGGACTGACAGTCTGTGCTGCCAAAGGCCCACTAAAGTGCCAATGCCTCAACAGAGACAGGGTTCAAAACGCTGTGGCCTGGCTGGCATTGACCTGACAGCAGTGCAGAGCAAACAAGAGCACACATACACACACACACGCACGCACGCACACACACACACGCACACACACACACACACACACACAAGTGCGCTTGTGTACATTCATACACACACACTTTCTCACACTTAAAGATACGTGCATACATGCTTGTTTGAGCGCACGTGCTCACTCACACACACACACACACACACACTCTGTTACACATAGTCTCTGGCTCAGCAATCCATAACATTAGATGAAGTGTGCCAGAGCCAAAAACACCAAGCAACATTTCCTGCAAGAACTTATTCAAGTGATTAGTCTTGGGCTCCAGACACACGATACCACCCAAGAACACTTCTAGGAGCGAAGGAAGAGCGAGGAGGGAGGGATGGGGGTTCCTCATATGAAAGATAGATGGTTCCTCATCATGCGTCACTCTCCCACTCTCCCACTCCCCCACACAAAACACTGGGACACAAACACCAGGGTCAGTGTCCTGTCAGCGCCCTTAAAATCACGGCACAGCTAGTCAAACACACTGCGGACGGCCACAGTAATGGTAGGCTTTCACTCCGGGGCTGACCTCAAAACAGTTTGGGCTGGAAATTCGAGGAACAGACAGCACAACACCATATGCAATTCTGCCCTAAACTGTGATTACTTAGCTATTGTTTCTGATCTATTTCGGTCTCACGTCTGACAACTGAGAGCATATGAGCACACACAACTGTATACTGCAACTAGCGGCGTTTAGTCTAGAAAGAATCGTCAGACTTTTATATTTGTGTTTACATTTTGCGAATTGAAAATTAGAGGGCATGTAACAAAACATTTGGCAATGAAAATTTGTGATTTGACCAGATGTTTTGTCGTGAAGCCCTTTGCTGTGGACAGGCTTGTTGCGGTCGCACAGCTTGGGGGCCATGTTGGGACTGTGAGACTCAAAGGCAATGTCCTCCCTAAAGATGGGCCTCTGTGCCACAAACACTTGCTTCACACAACTTTATTATTATTTCCACTCGATTCAGCCCTGTATTTGCTAACATCTGATCTGAGACTTTAGGCCACTTAGAGCAACACTCCACCATTTGTGGAAATATGTTCATTTTCCATCTAACCATGAGTTAAGCGGATTAGACCAGGCGAGATGCTAATGGTCCAATCCGATTCAATGATACATGCTAATTTGGAGCTAAAATTGGTATTGCCAGACTCAGAGAAGGACTGGATGAACAGGAGAAAGGTATGGCTCAGTTAATTAACTCGAGGGGAGATGGAAAATTAACATATTTCCACAAATGGTGGAGTGTTGCTTTAAAAAACAAGTTATTCTGAGGCTCTTTCATGACGAACTGTTTGGTAGAGTAGATCAACAGAGTCAAAATGGACACACTAATTGTCCATTTCCATGTCAATGATGACACATCACACAAGGAAAGACATCAAACTTCAAACAGAACAAAAGTTTCAATGATTCAACAAGAGCCAGAGGGTCAACAACTGACACATGTCCTGTTTAAAAGGCACAGACAGAACACTCCTGAAAAGCGTTCATCACAACAATTCAGTCAAACATCTGATACGGAAAACAGTGATGCCCCCACCACGTGTGTGACAGTCCCCCAGTGAACCAGACAAACACATACACGCGCACATGCACACACATGCGCAAACACACACACACACACACACGCACGCACACAGACACACACACATGCACGCACGCACACACACAGACAGACAGACAGACAGACAGACACACACACACACACACACACACACAGACAAAAAAGGAAGAAGGAAGCAGTTAGCTGGTCTAAAACAGAAAAAGGAAGACTGTCTGTTTGTCTGTCTGTCTGTCTGTGAGAATCCTGTGGCTCACCTCTTCCACGGGCAGCTCCTTGAGCTTGGGCAGAGAGCTGGAGAGGAGGCCCACCAGGAAGGGCGTGGGGCAGCAGACGATGTCCACCATGGAGGCGGGCAGCACGGGGATGAAGGTGTGCTGCCAGGAGAAGGGGTACAGGAGGGCCACCACCGCGTGCACACAGCTGGACAGGGTGCTGCAAACAAGGACACAACAAGGGGGGCAAGACCATCAGTGACTTTAGCAGAGCAATGCATGTGTAACAGACGACAGCTAGATGTGTGACAGATGACAGCTAGCCTAGCTGTGCGTTTAGAAACGTCAATAAACCTCCTTTCGGACATCTCAAGAGCCACCTGTCAAGTCAGCTGACTGGGAGGTCACAGGTTCAACCCCTGGACAGTACAACGTGACCCCAGTTATATTGCAGCCGTATACATTTAGAAAGCGCATGTTTCCAGCAAATGTGTAATCGATGACTTGTGGTGTTAACATTTTGTTACACCAACCCAGTCCATAATGAACACAGAAAACACAACAAGACAAAAGTTTCTCAAAAAGCTGACTGTGGTTGAAGAATGGCAGAGAGTTTCAGTTTGTTCTGACAGCAGACTGTGGTGGAGGACTGGAAGAGTCATAGCATGCAGCAGTCATCTGACACAGGGCATCTGCCCTTGGGGAGGGAACAGAGCAATATATCCATCAGCACCATAATGAAGCTCTTTGTCTTGCAACAGGGACTCAAATGTGCTGTGCGGCTACTGCTGTCTGTGCCGAAACATAACTCAGGGTTTCTTTTTAGAACCCCAATGGCTGAGCTTGAGATTAATGGATAAACGGAAAACATAAAATGGTGTTGGACTCCATCATCCGAGCCGGGTGTCCCGACAAAGAACAAGTATTGAGCCGCCAGTAGGACCTTTCAATCATATACTGTAGTTAGTCTATAATATGTTCTTGCTCAAGGCTTACACTGGAATCATTTGCTGGCCGAATCAATGGATGTATTTTAGCACATACAGAACAAGGTGGTAATCCATGTTATGAGCATGTGAAGGATCCCAAAGGAGCGTGACATAACAGTGCCCTGCACAGCCAGCTGAGCTCCACAGCCTGCTGATGGTGTCTATAAAATGGCAAATCTTGCAAAACTTGTAAACCAGCTTATTAAGCCTAGCTTGGCAAGACATTCTTGTTTTCTCCTCATTCTTGCCTGTGTGTGTGTTATGAGTGTGTGTGTGTGTGTGTGTGTGTGTGTGTGTGGCTTGCACAACTCAAGTGCTGTTCCATGGTGTCTCATGTCTTTGATGACGAAGAGTTGGTGAAGCTGTGGTTTCCAACAAAAAATGTTGCACATTGCATGTTGCCTTTCTCACGGTCCTCGGCTTGTTGACAGTGAACCCCCCCCTACCCCTAGCCCCAGCTCCCGTCTAAACTCCCCCCCACACACACACACACCACCACCACCACCCAGTCAGTGTGCGTCTCGTCCACCCAGAGAGCAAAAATAAACCCCAGGAAGAGAAGCTCTCGGAGTGCACAGGGCTAAATTAGTGTGGATCAAGGCCTGCGCCCAGCTATCAGACATGGCATGTAAACACCAGCACTGGAGATAAATGCTGCCCCTGCACTGTACGCCTGACGTGGCTCCCCCTAACTCTCTCTCTCACTCTCTCTCGCTCTCTCTCTCTCTTGCACACACACACATACACACACACACACACACACTCTCTCTCTCTTTCTTTCTCTAACAATGTGTCTGATATCACTCTCCCCCAAACACACACAGACATACACACACATACTAACTCACTGTCTAACATGTCACCCTCAAACGTAGACACAGGCACACACACACTCTCTCTCACACACTATCTCTTACTGTACGTCTGACATGCCCCCCTCACACACACACACATACACACACACACTCATATATCATTCCAGCTCTTTGCTGTCCTTCTCTGTGAAGCTGGCAGTGGCAGCCTCAACTGTGTGGCCCTTGTGCTGACACCGTGTTCAGAACTGTATGAGCTATAGGCCTGTTTACTTTCACACCAAGGTCTTTGGTCTTGGCATTATCTGTGACATGGCAGGTCACAGGGAGTTTAGGAAAACACGCAGGGGAGAGTCTCCGGTTGGGGGAAATAAACGGCCGTTTCAGGAGCCGGGGGGGCTCTGCAGCGATCCCGTATCGTATTCCCAGTGGAGCGGTGATTACGGCACTTACTGAAGCACAGCAACCACTCCTACAACGACATGCTTCTGGTTATTCCGAGAGGGAGAGAGAGAGAGAGAGAGAGAGAGAGAGAGAATGGGAAAGAGAGAGAGAAAGACAGAAAGAGAGAGAGCAGAACAGATAGTGCTGCATAGCCTCTTCACAGGAAGTCGTTGTTAACCAAAGGCTAAAGTTGCCGCTGCTCATGAAGATTAATGGGGATTAGTCTACGGCATCAACTCCAGCAAAAGCCTGAGGTCTGCAGCACTTTCTTTCTATCGGTCTGTCTGTCTGTCTGTGCAGCGTTGCTGTAACCTCAGCTCCATCGCTGCAGCACAGCAGGGTCTCCTGAGTCTGCCCAGCCTCAGGTGTTGACATGTCGGAACAGGGTGAGAGCGCAGTGAGAGCAGTGCGGATTAGGAAAGCTTAGCCGCGGGCTAGACACCCAGATCCTGACAGCTGATAGCGGCACAATCACACCAGCACCCCATCCCACCGCACTGCACTGTACTGTACTGTACTGTACTGTACTTTGCTACGCTGTGCGTGGAGGGGAAATACCTCCACCAGCTAACGGGGAAAGGCCCGGCGTAGGAAAGCCGAGCCATCCCATTCCCTACCCTACACACACACTCCCCCTCCTGAATTCCTACTTAAGAGAGCGGCTCTACGAGGGCACAAGATGTTTTGCTGTGTACGAGCCCGTCTGTTTTGGTGAATCTCTCAGGCTATTCCCTGACCTTGGCGGCTGATTTGAGATGGGGATAATCTATTCTCTTTCCTGAGTCTAAACACTGTGGGGTAAACAGTGAAACTACACCGAGGCCCGATTGGATCTGAGGTCACGCTGTGGCCGCTGCGTCTGGATGCCAAGAGGAGGGGAGGACAGACCGGGAATCAGGTTTGGGGGAGGGGGGAAGGGGGGGGGGGTTCTCATCACAGTTAGGAGACTCATATGAAGGTCACAAGTGTGTGTCTGGTTAGGGCCAAGAAGCACAAAAAGGAAAGAAAGAAAGAAGGAAAGAGAGAAAGAAAGAGAGAAAGAAAGAGAGAAAGAAAGTAAAAAGGAAAGAAAGAAAGAGAAGCGAAAGTGAAAGGCAGGGGGGACTGCATTACTGAAGATCTCTTGTTTAGATGCATCCACTGCCAGGTCAGGTCACATCTGGGGAGTCAAAAAGTCAGAGAACTCCACTGCAACTATGGATAGACCCTTGACCCAAACTAGACTCTCTCTCTCTCTCTCTCACACACACACACACACACACACACACACACACACACATACATTCTAGAGGCAGCACGTGTAAAAACATCAGGATGTCAATCCAGCACTTTGTTTCCATCTCTGTGATTCTGGGCACGGGATCGAGCCCGACTCCTGTGTGGTACGAGTGAGATGGATGACGAGTCGACACAAGTGAGTTATTACGTCTGAGCGGCTAGAATGTTCTGGATCCAGGTGAGGCTCAAATAGCTTTCCCATACTTCCTGACTGTAAGGATCTCAAGTTGCCGGCGGAGCCTAGACCAGCACGGCGTGTCCCGCTGCAGCGGCAACCGCACCCTGCCCTCTGTCTCTCTCTCTCTCTCTCTCTCTCTCTCTCACTCTCTCTCACTCGGTCCGTCTCCCCTGCTCCTGCCGCACAGGAAGTCAGCCTCGGGAAGCGTGAGAATGGAGGGCTCCCCTCTGAGCCGACACGCACACTTTCCGATTCGATCTGCTGCTCTGCCGATCCGCCGGACAAATCGAACCCTCGATCCGATTCCCTGGGGGCCCCCACGGTCAGAGCCGGGAGTAGACTGAGCTGAGCGCTAGAGTAATGGGAATGTCAGCTGCGGCTGGCCTCTGGAAGCCGCTGGAAAAGCCTGGAATATCATTTGTGCTGTTGCAGCAGCGGTCGGGCTCCACTGAGGCCTCCCTTACACATGTTTCCACATGCGGACCTGCACAGCGCAGCGCAGCTGTTACGGGACACGGGGAACCTGCTGGGGATCGGTTTCCCGTTTTTATTATTCTGCTCTCATGTCCGTTTTCTCACAACACAGCTCCAACTTTGATAGGGAGTCTCCGGCGCTGGGGTCCATTTGTAGCACGTCCTGTGCTTGCGCTGCGCTTGGTAACTAAATAGCCTGTCTGCCGTGTACAGCCCATATGGTAACGGTGAAAAAGTGCTACTTCACTTTTTCACAAAGAAGGCCAAACAGACGCCGTTTCCAGCGGGAGGTTTTTTTTTTGGATACAAAAGAGAGTTTGTTAGAGCCTTAGACAGACAGGATACAGCGCGGCTCTGGCTCTGCTTGGCCAATCACAGCGTGGCAAGAACAGCCATACAGACCTCAGGGGTTTGATTAATTCTTTGTGATCATGAGAACAGCTAATATGGAAATCCAGGCCTTCTCAGTCATTCTCACCCCTCCCCGTCTCTCCCTCTCTCTCTCTCTCTCTCTCTCTCTCTCTCTCCTCCTTTCCCCTTCCTCCATGGGCTCTGCCAAAAAAAGGGAAAGACACACAATGGCAACATTCTCTTATTAGAGCACCGTTGTAATAGAATCCCTCCTGGCTTGCTCTTGGACTGAGCAGAAGTCTTGTTTGTGTTCTGAAGGCAAAGCCTTTCCATCACCCACGCCCACAGATAGCTTCTCCTGACAACACACACACACACACACACACACACACACACACAACATATACATTGCGCCTAGTAAAAACAGCACCACACCACACACACTCACTCTTTTGCTCTCTGACA
>JASCQY010000258.1:14248082-14263824 GCA_030264315.1 Sardinella tawilis
TTTTTGGGGAAAAACACCGTCCCCCACACAACCCCCCCCCCCCCCACACACACACACACACACACACACACACTGCTTGGGATGCTGGGATGCTGCAAAGTCCAAAAGCTTACCAACAGTCGCCTGCAGTAGCCAAACCGCCGGCTTCCATCCTCTCCAGTTAGCATGAATGAGAAGGTCTCACTGTAACAAAAACCACACACACACACACACACACACACACACACACACACACACACACACACAGAAAATGAGTCAATCCTACACTAGCGTTGAGGTCTTCAGGGAGCAGTGATCAAAGGCTGTGCCCATCAAATGGGTGAGTGGGAGCAGCTACGGCTGAGAGCAGGGGGAGATAAAGCTAAGGTATCCTCCCACAGCTGAAACAACACATGACACACAACCCACTCCACTCCACTCCACTCCACTCCACTCCACTCCACCCCACCCCACTCTATTCTACTGGTCTGCCTGATGTCATGCCATCTCTCATGTTGGCCTACCGCATAGAATTACATGACACACAGGGTACACTCCCCCCCACACACACACACTTCGCTGAATTCATTTGTTTATTTATTTACATTCAATCGTTGCTGTTTTCTTCTTCATATCTGCACCGGCATGCTGACAGTACCTCTACTGTATGTCTATATTCTACAGCATTGCTTGCTATGATTTCAGACAAAAAGTTGGTCACAATCATTTGAAATTTATCTCAACAAAGAACTGTGTGCCTTTACTCCCTTAGTCTGATTAAGTCTGTGATGAACCACCGCTCTGAGGTGTGTGTGTGTGTGTGGGTGTGTGTGTGGGTGTGTGTGTGTGTGTGTGTGTGTGCGTGAGTGGCCCCTGGCTCCGTAGCCCTGAGGCTTACAGGCCTATACTCACACTCACACTCAAAGTCACACACTCCACTTGTAAGTGATTAGCTCGAGACAATCACACACAGGTGGAGCCTCGCTGGAGGGCTCAGGCCGAGGCCCGACCAGGAAACGTGTTCCACCGGAGGGAGGCATTTCCTGAGCGCAGAGGAACCTTTGCGTGTGTGAATCCAATATAAACCAAATGCTCCATGTGAAATCCTTTCAGATATACTCAGGTAAAATACAAATTGGGCCTGGATCACAGTAATGGCCTAACTATGGGTATGAGCGCTCGTCCGGCACAGGAAGTGACCCACCTGAACTGAACAGCAATGAGGGTTTTAGAAGTAAGGAGGGTACAGGGAAAGTGAGAGAGAGAGAGAGAGAAAGAGAGAGAGAGAGAGAGAGAGAGGGAGAGAGCTAGAGAGAGAGAGAGAGAGAGAGAGGGAAAGAGAGAGAGCGAGCGAGAGAGAGAGAGAGAGAGAGAGAGAGAAAGAGAGAACGATAGAGAGAGAGAGAGAGAGAAAGCGAGAGAGACAGAGAGCGAGAGAGAGTGAGAGAGAGAGAGAGAGAGAGAGAGAGAGAGAGAGAGAGAGAGAGAGAGAGATGGAGAGGAAACGGAGGAGAGGAAACAGAGGAGTGCAATTAGAGGGGTCACAGAGTGTGCTGTGTGTTCTGTTCCCTCTACCTGCTGTATTCAGCCACAGGGCTCCAGTCTTTGGCATCTGGGAAGCAGAACTGAGGGATGGCTTTGAGTCTCTGCTCGGCCTCCCGCATCTGCTTGGTGGGCCTCTCTAACTGTGGGAGGAGAGAAAGAAAGAAAGAGAGAGAGAGACAGAGAGAGAGAGAGAGAAAGAGAGAGTTATTTAAACAGCTGGAGAAAGACACAGAAACAGAGAGAGAGAGAGAGAGAGAGAGACACACACACACTCACAGACAGACAACAACTAAGAGAAACGGAGAGAGCACGTCAGGGCTTAGTTGATTGGTTGGGAGCTGCGTACAGGAGGAGGTCTTCACCTCTGGATCTTCCAGAAGTTTGTGATTTACAGATGCGCTCTCTGTCTGTGCCCCTCTTCATGTTGCCCGCAGCTCTCCTGCCGAGGGCAGGGGTTTAGAAGTATCCTGCTCCTCTTCCACTTCTCCTCCATTCATGACTCCTTGTTTTCCCCCAGAAAGGCCCGCAAAACCCCATCTTTCCCACCACAGGACGAGTACACCCTCATACACACACACACACACACACACACTGTCCTTTCCCGGCTCAAAGACGTCATTGGGCCCGTGGGCCTGCTGGCAGGCAGCCCACATACCTCCGCCTCCCCCGGGGCTCAATCGCCCAACCAGATCTTGAATAACTTAAAAAGCCATCTCTGAGTAACTAAACACTTAACTGCCATGGCAACCGTTTCCTGGTTACAGCACTTACAGTAATGACAACAAGCTCTAAGCGACGACCCCCACCCGACCCCTCCACACACAAACACACATACAAACCTCTGGCCTAACTAGGATGACAGAGAGCGGTCACAGCACTATCATAAGATCTCAGCTTTGAGCAAAGCGTGCATAATAACAGCCAGAGAATGACAAGCTCTTTCGGACTCACTAAAACACGGCCTTTTTCACCCACTGCGGGACCAATTTGAACTTTTGCTGACGTCGGGCCAGCATCAGCAAGGGTCATTAACGACCATAAATCAAAACCTTCTCAGCTTATTCTACTTTTCAGTGGCAGCCAGCAATAATTCACTCTAAAATCAAGAGGACCAGGGCTCTATATGTTGCCCTGACCCTATTTATAGACCGGAGAGAGAAATGAAAGCAGTTCTGTACACACCATAGACCGTTTTCCCAGACAAGGAACAGACCTGGCTAGAAAAACAAACACAATTGACGGGGTCTTTGAAATTACGATTGGCCACAGAAATAACGCCCGTTGGTTTGGAGACTTAGCCTGCCTCTGCAGGTCCACAGCTCCTTCGGAATGATGGCGCGCTGCGCTGCGCTGCGCTGCGCTGCTCACCTTGGGGAACTGGTAGGTGACCTCGGGAGTGTAGGAGTTTTTGGTGGGCTTCTTCTTGAGGGAGACGACCACGAAATACTCAAACAGCTCTCTCTCCTGCCACTCCAGGAGCTGCAGCTCCAAGGTGCGATAGCTGGGCGCCCGCCGCAGCATGGACTGCAGCTTCAGAAGCCTCTGTGTGTGTGCTGAGAGAGACGGGAAGTACAGTACATCACACACACAGTCACACAGACACACACATACAGAATCAGCTGATTAACTGTTAAATTCATTTATCCCACTCATCCGAACTCATAAACATCCTTCAAACATGGCAGCCTACAGAACTGCAGGAGCAAGGATGACCTCTCACCTTTGAACCTGTCGTCAGAATCGCTTTCACTCTCACTGTTGTCATCTATAGAGAAAGAGAGAGAGCAAAAGAGAGAGTGAGAGAGAGAGAAATTGAAGCAAAAGCGTGGTCATGCAGAAACTTAAAACGACATGTCATCTACATAAACATGACATTGTTGCTGTGCCCCAGATCACCTCTCAGAGATGCAGTTTCAATGTTGGACAGGGAAAGCTTCTTGAGTCGCTTCTTTCCTCTCTTGCTTGAGTAGATGGAGTTGATCCTCTGAACCAACTGTGGGGGAGATGCAGACACACACACACACAGCTGAAGCCCCCATGTACTTGAATGCTGACGACTTCAATTGAATCCAGAGCCATTTACAATAACAAACGATGACAGGGAGCTAATAAAACGGCTTGTGCTCTAAAGAAATGGCTTTTCCAGTCGGTACCGGAGCAATGGCTTCCAGAAGTGTGCTTTTGATCACAAGGGGGAAGTGGGTTGGATTTCATTAGAAGTCGCTTGTGTGGTTCAAAAGCTATGCCCTTTCCTAAGATATGACGTTTTTTTTTTTTTCTTAAGTCAAAGAAAAGAGCAGTTAATGCAGATGGCTGCATTCCAGTGTAATCCTTAAGGGCAGAAGCCCTGCCTGAGCTCCCTCACTGAAGCAGAGGAAACACAGGAGTTCCTGTTGACTCCTGCACACAGGTATTTATCGACAGGAAAGACCTGAGGACCTTGAGGACAGAGGGAATCTGTTGCACACAGTGCTACAGTGAGGACATCAGAGGGAGCGACAAGGCAAAGCCATATTGAGCTAATGCTGACATTGGCTCTACATTTTACAGGAAAACTGAATGACTGAATGAATGAATATGAATGAATGAATGAATGAATGAACGAATGGGTGAACGAATGAATCAAGTATGGTCTGCTACTGAATTGTTTAAGTAAAAGTGTTCCTAAATCCCACTGCTTTCACTTTACACTTTCACTCTACGACAGAGTCCCAAGTGTGTGTGTGTGTGTGTGTGTGTGTGTGTTTGTGTGTGTCTGTGTCTGTGTGTGTCTGTGTGTGTGTGTGTCTGTGTGTGTGTCTGTGTGTGTGTCTGTGTGTGTGTGCTGTGTGTGTGTGTGTGTGTTTGTTACCTTGGGAACCCTTCGGTGCCTATGTGAGGCCAGTGTGTCACTGGCGGTGCTCAGTGTGTCGTCCAGCAGGCCGCAGGAGGAGGAGGAGGACACGCCCGGCTGCGGCAGAAGCAGCATGTCATCGTGGCTGTGCCGCTTGGCCAGCCTGGACGTCCGCTGGCTCTTCCTGTCCGAAGGCCCCGGCAGCCGCAGCGACTGGCTGCTGGGTTTCGAGGGCAGCTGGGGAGGAGAAATGGCTGAGTTAGTGCATAGCTTTCATACTGGCTGCATTTCAAGTGCGTGGCCATGGATAAGCGTCTGTGCATAAAAAAAGAAACGAAATGAAGATCATTCCCAACATTCACTCAAATTCACTCACGATAACATATCTGTTAAAAGTCAAAGCTCACAGCCAGGCTCACTAATCAGAGCAAAATAAGCTCGAGTCTCAAAGGAATCATCGACATGACCACAGTATCAACATTCCTCAAACTGCTTTTAGCTACCTGAGGAGGAGAATTCAGCTTCCGATCTTGGGAGGACCATAAATGGTTGAGTGATCCTCGAGACTTTCGACCCAAGATGCGTCCCTTCAGATCCACGTCCTCATACGGGTTCTCCCGCATGGACTCTGAGGGACATGGAGGAAAAGGCAGGTCATGGTCCAGTCAGTTACAAACCAACGGCCAAAACACGTGGATGTGAGGAGGACAAAAGAAAACGCCTTGTTAGGGGCTGAGTGGAAACAAGACAGCGAGAGAGAAGGAGAGGGAGAGGCAGAATAGAACAGTGGGCATAGCAACAGAGAGAGAGAGAGAGAGAGAGAGAAAAGAGAAAGCGAGCGAAAGAGAGAGCAGAGAGGTGGAGAGATTGAAAGACTGAGAGAGAGAGAGAGAGAGAGGGAGAGAAGAGAAAGCGAACAAAAGAGAGAGCAGAGAAGTGGAGAGATTGAAAGACTGAGAGAGAGAAAGGGAGAGTAGGAGAAAGAGTGAGGGGAAAAAAAAGAAAGAGTGGGTTAGAGAGCAGAGAGGTGGAATGGGGCAGACTGAGAGAGCGAGAGAGAGAGGGAGAGAGGCACCCTTTGGGGGCAGAATGCGATGAGTCATTGGAGCAGCGTTCTGGAGAAGTTTCTCTCGACTGCACTGGCTGGCCCAATGAAACGCTCAGCTCTATTGTCTCTGAAAACACTTTCTTTTAGAGCAGAGCGCCCCGGACGCTCCGAGGCGGCAGGTCTTCAGGCCACTGGTGAGTCACGGTCCGAGCATGTGGAGACCGGCGGCGGCGGAGGAGGCTTCTTCACTGATACCACTACTACGGCCTTTCTCACAATATATCCACAGGGATGACATGATGTCATTACATTGCCTCACAAGATTACCGGCAAAAAGCTTACTAGCAGTCTTCTCAGAAACACTCATATTAAGGAGTTCAGATTAAATCCAAAGGCACAGAGCTACCAACAGCCTGCCAGACGGTTGT
Organism: Sardinella tawilis; assembly: GCA_030264315.1. NCBI lineage: Eukaryota > Metazoa > Chordata > Actinopteri > Clupeiformes > Clupeidae > Sardinella > Sardinella tawilis. The sequence continues at coordinate 14,253,916 of JASCQY010000258.1, forward strand.
CTGAGGAAAGAGCCACACAACACGTGAGTCAAGAAACAACTCCCGTCCATGACAGGCTTGTCCCCGAGGACAAATGTATATCCCCCTGGGCATGTCCATGATGGTCATGGTATACACACACACACACACATCAGAGGAACAGGAAACGGCCAGAGGGATATCCATCCACTGCCCCGGCTTGGGAAATGGCCAGATAGTATAAGGCCTTGTGTAGCATACAGTGCTGCAGCAGGGCCATGTCCATCTTGACATACAGTGCTGCAGCAGGGCCATGTCCATCTTGACATACAGTGCGCTCAGCATGTGAGTGGGCTTGTTTTTTTTTCAAAGGGTCCTGAGGGTTATGAGAACTCGGGCAGAACTGCACGTCGCCTCAGCTTAACGCCTGAGGACATCGGGAAAAGTGTTTCCTTTTGGTACACTCACTACACATGCACACACGCAGACACACACACACACACACACACACACACACACACACACACAGAAATTCAGACACACACGTACACACACACACAGACCAAGTTTAAAAGCTGCACACCAGCACCGCGCTACTTCATCTTGGCATGCGACGTGTCAAGCTAACCGCCTCCAGTCTTGAAAGCCTTTCCTCGTTAAAAGGTGGCAAATTATGCAGCCCTCGGTGCTGGGAGTTTAAAGAACTATACAGTACAGAGGTAGTGGTGGTCAGCCTCTGTCGGGGGCTTTGAATGGGTCTCGGTGGGGACGCAATGTGTCATTAGAGTTCGAGCGTTACAATCACAGGGCAGGGCTGACCCCTGAGCGCTTCTCACGGCAGGGCTGGGAGGGCAGCGTAATGAGGGCCTGCTGGGGAAATAACAGGCTTGCTGGGCCTGCCGCCTCTACGGCTGCTGATGTTGTGCTGTTGATGTGCTGCTGCTGCTGCTGCTGCTGAGTACTAATCAGCCACACTGCTTACAGAGAGCCAAATAACACAGGGCTAGAGAGAAAGAGACGGAGAGAGAGAGAGAGCGAGAGAGAGAGAGACAGAGAGAGAGAGAGAGAGAGAGAGAGAGAGAGAGAGAGAGAGAGAAGGGGTACACCTTATTGGCATAATCTGCCACACACAAATACTCACCACACACACACAAACACACACACACACACATACACACACACACACACACACACACACACACACACACAGTGATTGCACTACTGTTTATACAACAGACTTTCAGCTTCCAAAGCAAAAGGACACAGAGTACAGACTGTGTGCTCAAACAATATGGGTATCATATTACTGTGCCAACAACAAATCCTCATCCCGGGCCCTGCACTTCCCTGAGATCACAGTGACACCGGTCCTTCATGTGGCCGAGGGATCGTTCTAGCGCTGCACGGGCCGTGTGTCGTGTAAACATTCAGTGGCTCCATCCTGTATCATCCTGTATAAGTAGCTTCAGATGAGATGGGCACATCTGAGGCCGCAGCCGCAGCAGCAGCCTGCCTAGCGAGCACTACTGTAGGTTGTCTGCAAAACACTCCGTAATTTGGGCTCCGTCAGCTCTGAGCTGAGCTCCTTTCATTTGGATTCATTTGGTGGTGATGGTGGTGGTGGGGAGGGTGGTGGTGGGGAGGGTGGAGTCACAGTCAGAGTGATGACTAAAAAACAGTCGGAGCTAAAAGTCACCTCATTTCAGCAGGCGAATTTATTAGCCTACCGCGTGGCAGTGAAAGAGCCTTTCCAAAATATTACAGCGAAAACAGCAAAAACTAAAAAAACAAAACAAAACAAAAGACCTTCGTACAGTTCTGTCTCCAGCATCCAGCAAGCAGTGCTCGCTGCTCGATTGTCCCTGACATTTCCTGTTGCACTTGTCAGCACTTCCCTGAACTGTGAGCTAGCCTGGGCCAACGGAGTCGCTACCGACATCCACAGCACACAGCTACACGCCTCTCACTGCTGGCAGCTTACTGAGCAAACACACACACACACACACACCATCTAAATACCCTCTGAAGCATCATGTCAGCAGTGTCGTATCTCATTGAGGCTCCACAGCCTCTCAGTTTGCAACCAGATGAAGCCTGGCCAGAGTGTGTGTGCCAACTCACCACACCCACCACACAGCTAAATGCCCTTAGGGCCTACATCAGAGCACTGGCTGCCCTCACACACACACACACACACACACACACACACACACACACACACACACACAGCATTCCGGCTTGAGGAATGGGAGCCCAAGAGCCAGAGTAGATTCCCAAGAGTGTGTCTTTGTGTGTTCGTGTGTGTGTTTGTTTGTGTGTATGTGTATGTGTATGTGTATGTGTATGTCTACGTACGTGAGTGTGTTAATGTGTGTGTGTGTGTGTGTGTGTGTGTGTAAGTGATTGTGTTTATGTGTGTGTGTGTGAGCATGAGAAAACATGAGGTGGAACGAGAGGAGAACCATGGCTTATCTCCCAACACATGTGGCTGCCTTTTAAAAGGGAACATATGACCTGCAAAACCACAGCTTTGGTGGCGCAGGAAGCCGCCACTGCAGAACGGCCCGATGAGGGCCAGCTATTTCAAACTGGAGCGGAATGGCCAGGGAAGGGCGCCCAGAACACAGAGGCGATACATTTGCCTGGAACTAATCAGCATTCGCTCAAACGCTCGACCGCAACTCCAGTCTCAAACACACACACACACACACACAGACACACACACACAGAGAGGGAGACACACACCGGAGGTGTTTGGTGAACAAAGGAGGCTTTGTCGGGGTGCTGAGTGGAGTCACCCTCCTCGACCCTCCACTGCTATGGACTGATGCACCGCTTGGAACGGCGGGTCACTAGTGTCCCAGAGACTTCAGAGCTTCAGTCTCAACAACAACAACAAAAACAAAAACAACAACAACACCACACTGAGAGACAACAGAGGGCCCCTCATTAGGAAAAAGAGAGAAAGACTAATAAAGTCATTAGCTTTAAAGATGAGGAGTCAACGAACCCCTTTTCTGTTTAGTTTCTTTTTATGTATAAAATGGGGCTCATCTAACTCTGTGACAAATTCTGCATTTCTCCCAGCAGACATTTTTATTAGGTCTGGCGTCCAAACCCCTTCAGCGAGACCACGATTTACAGCTGGCCCCGAGGGTGACTTGCCAGCATGCCTGTGTGTGTGTGTGTGTGTGTGTGTGTGTGTGTGTGTGTGTGTGCGTGTGAGCGTAAGGGCACGGTGTGGGGGCTTGACATGCAGGCCTATTGTTGACATGTGAGGCTCCTTGGGGTCCGCTGCTCCACGCGGGCCACAGCTAATTTCCTACTAGGAAGGAATGTAGCACATAAAAATGTCCAGCGGTGTGTGCCAGCAGTCTGTCACCCACACTCCACGCAGCAGAAACAAGCCCTGCACCGGCCACGCTGGAGTGCTCTTGGGGGGGGGGGGGGGGTTTAACACCAGCTCAAGAGCTGTGAAGAGAGACAACTATTTCCTACACAACTGCAATGAACAGGCCAATAAATGTGTTTACAGTAGGAGAAAGCCTCTACTTTCAGACTGAACATCTCTGATGTACAGAGTAAGAATTTCAGCAAAACAAATACACAATGTAACAGAATTACAGAAATATCAAAGAGCCCTGTACGCTTTTTATTCCTTCATTTGCTATTTGCTTTGATTGTACATTTCACTGTGAGTGTGTGAGTGTGTGTGTGTACACACAGACTGAGAGAAACACAAGAACAGAAGAAGAAAACAGATTCAAGAAGCCTCTTTTGCTCCCTTCTCTCTTTGTTTCTTGGGCTTGACTAAAACAACGTTGTCTTTTGAGTACGCAAAACAAATGTTCTGTGGCTTCCAGACATGTTTCGATTGGCTGACGCACGACGTTCCCATAGGAAGAGGATGCAGCATAAATTTAAAACACGTCTGTGGAATTCCTCTCCGCCAGTGGAAGGGCCAGTCTTATATAACCCATCTGTTCTCTTCTCTCTGCTTTTTGCACACCCACTGTCAGTGGCTCAAGGCTATTCTGGAGCATGGAGCCCTTTTTTTGTGTGAAAACACACAATCAAAAACAAACAAAAGTGGGCCCAGATAGTCAAATATGACCAAAATGAGAGGAGCGCGATGTCTTTATGCAGATACGAGACACTTTATGAAAAGAATGGGAATGCATGAGCATTGGAAGGACAGGCCATGTCGAACACGCCAACACTCCAAATCTGCATTTGGAGTTTGTTGGCGCTGCCCGGTGTCCAGTCTGGCAGGCCATTGTTTGCCGTTTGGCTCATGCACATCACGTCTTTCTGAAGCACTGAAATTCCTCTCAGCTTCCTCTGACTGCTTCTCACAAACACAACACAGGCCTGTCATTCTTGGAGCTTTGGTTGTCTGTGCATGTCTATGTGTGAGTGTGTGTGTGTGTGTGTGTGTGTGTGTGCGTGTGTGTGTGTATGTGTGTGTGACAGAGAGAGAGACAACGAAAGAGGGAGAAAGAGAGGTCTGTTGTCTCTGTGACGTGTGTGTGTGTGTGTGTGTGTGTGTGTGTGTGTGAGCATGTCTTACCCACTATGTCCTCGTAGGCATTTTCCTCCAAAGGGCTTTTAGAGTTTGGGCGACTAGGCGTGCCCGTGGAGGCTGTGCCATTCTCCGTGGGCGACGGCGGGTAGGAGGAGGGCAGACTGGCTGCGTCCTCCGACTCAAACGATTCCCTAACAAGGACAAAACAGAACAGAGTGAGTGAGAACATATTGAATACCAAAGGAAAAAAAAATCAGTGAGCCAATCAACACCAAGTGGAGATGGAGTGAATGAGATATGTATAAAAAGTCATGTAGAATAATTTTTTCAATTGTGATGAGCAAATTACAAGAGCGAGAAACAGAGATGTGTGCAGAATCATAACAACAAGTGGAAACAGTGTGAGGTACAACACAAGATGGCCTCACGCCGTCGACCATGTGCTCAGACAGACGAGGAGCAGCCCAGTTGGGTCCACTCACTCGCCAACATGACCCTCCCCCCAAACACACACACACACACACACACACACACACACACACACACACACACACACACAATCAGGAGGACCACCTGAGCAGATAAAAGCCACTCAGCACTGCACACACACAAAACATATGCACAAGACACACATACACACACACACACACACACACACACACACACACACACACACACACACACACGGGTCCTCTCTGAGGACTCCAATGAGGGGAAGTGAGAGAAACATACATATTGTAGACATGACCAAATGCCATAGCAACCTCATTACGCTGTCTGGAGCATGTGTTCTGATTGGCCCATAGTTCCAGTTTGTTTACCCCAGAACAAAAACATGTAAAAATTGATCCTGCATCTGGCCTTGGGAGTGTGCATGTGTGTGTGTGTGTGTGTGTGTGTGTGTCTGTCTGTTTGTGTGTGCTGTGGTTTGTGAGTAATTGTGTCTATTTGTGTTATGTGGTATGTGTGTATGAGTGTGTTTGTGTATTGAAAATTTTGCATGGGTGCTATTATGTGTGTGTGTGTGTGCGTCAGAGGTATCTCCTGCATTAGTGCAGTGATATCACAGCCTGGTTCAGAACGGGCCTGTGGCTCCCAAACAGTTGAGTCCACACTGGCCGCAGGAATGTTAAACACGGACTTGGGGCTCCGGGGCCATCAAAGGATCCTCTGCTCCAGCTTCACAAGTGTCTGGCCCTGCTCCACGGGCAGACATCAGGCTAAACAACCGCTTCTTTCGGGCACATCTAAACAGGCTACGAGAGCCATAAACACACCCCTCCAAAGTCACCCAAGATGCCATGGGAACGCCATGGGCGGTACAGCGGGTTGCCAACGTGATGAGCGCTCGGCTGGTCCCGTACGGAGGCCCGCGGCCAGCGGGCGGCTATCTGACGATCTCGGGAGGATCGGCACAGAGGACTCACTGTGAGCACTGGGAGTAGTCAGAGCCGCAGCCAGAGAGCTCTCTCTCTCTCTCTCTCTCGCGCGCGCTCTCTCTCTCCATCTGAAGCCCCAGCTCTTGGAGCTCGTTGAGACGCATGAGCGGAGCCAACACGTGGGACATCGAGGAGAACAATGTTTCATGTCTTTTTTCTTTTTTGTTCTCTTTTTTGTTTGTTTTTTTTTTTTGCTGCTGAGCTGCAGCTCTTGGGCCGCCTGCTGAGAGATGCTCTATATTTAATGATTTGTTTCACCACTTCCTACCGTAGTCCGCTGAGACCTGTGGCCAGTCTTTTGCGTCTCACTGACTGACCAGAGCATGGCAGCCTGCCACGGACAAATTCATTAAAGATGCCCACATGCTACAAACTAGTCAGCATGAGGGAAAACTATGCGTGTTGGAATACATTTCCATCTCAGTGAAACATATCCAGTTCTCTCTTCCATCTACGTAAATGCATCAGACCCACTAAGAGTCGGGCTGGACAACAAAGAACATGTTGCAACGACATGCTACTCCTAATTGGCTGCCAGAAGCACAATAATTTAATATGGGCAAACACAGAAACCTTGGGAAAATGAATATCAGAGAGTGAAGGCTGATCCCTGCATACTATCAAATGCTAAACAGAGACCAGACTGAGTGGAGGCAAATCACTGAGTAACTTTAGAGTCTGTGAAATCAGGAGAGCGTCTACTGTACTTTAACCCGCTGCCCGACGCACGAAAGCCAAGAACTCGATGGCTGCAACAACATCAACAAAGCGAATGCTTCGCCTGTGATCCTGACCTGGGACAGCATTCTCACAGCGTGTCTCAGATGCTTCAACGTCCAACATAAATAAATGGTCTGACATGCCGAGGGATCTCTCTCTCTCTCTCTCTTTCTCATTCTCTCTCTTTCTGAAGGGAGCAAAACAAATTCATTCCTTTTTTGTGTTGATACTGTTCAAAACCAGACTTTGCTCTGTCACTTGGCTAGATAAATCTGTTTGACTTGGGACATGTTGTGCTTTTAACCCTAGAAGGAACTTTAGAGAAGATCAACGCTGATACATTTCCACACACAGGCTGAAGAATCATAATGTCCTTGCTAATCCAAAGCAAAAGCTAAACCACAGAGGGTTACAGCGGTTGAAGTCATGATCTTTGACTAAACCCTCAAAGACTGGCATATTTCAGCCAACAATGAAGTCCATTCAAGCCATTGAAGTCTCTGAGGGTTCAGGGCTTAGGTTTCATAGGGATCATTGAGATTCAGCCACAATTCAACACACTATCCTATCACAGTCCTACATGAAAAAGACACTGAATTCTCCAGCCACTCAGAGACTGAGAGCAGATCAATGAGACTGTTTCCTCACCTGTCCTTCGTCTTCTTGGGGGATCCTCCGTCAGTCTTTGGGTTGCGTGAGAGGGAGGGGGCCGGGGTGGAGGGCAGTGGGGGTGGGGACTCGCTTGTGGGAGGTAGTCCGTTGCTGGGAGCGGCGCCCTTGTGGTTGCGGTTGGCGTCATACTCAAAGGTGCGTCGAGGTTTGGGTAAAGGGTTGACCGGCACGCCGGTCGTGGGCTCGGGACTCTCCGAGCGGGCGGAGCACAGACTGAAGCGCTGCCTCAGCTTGGTCAGCCGCTCAGACGCCGGCGACAGGTCCGGTTCCGTTGCTATGGAGCAGATACTGCTGCGCTTGCTGGCACAGGCGCTGTCGCAGTCGTCAAGTCCACCGATGGTGAACGACTTCTGCCTCATCTTGTCCAGCCCGTAGCAGTTGCTAAGGTACTGTGGCGGAGAGGGACTGTCCTTCAGGGCCTGCTCGATTTTCTGTATCCGGTTGAGGACAGCCGAAGTCTCCTTGCGCGCTGACAGTGAGCGCAGGAAGACACTGGACCCTTCGGTCTTCCCCAGCTTCTTCTGGAAGCGACCCATGGACTCCCTGTCGGAGGCGACCGCCTCGTCCTCCTCCGTCTCGGGGTAGGAGCACTCGGAGAAGGCGGCGCTCATCCTTCGCACGCCCTTGAAGTCGAAGCTCTTCTCGCTGCAGGGTGAAGGCAGGAGGCCGTCCCCTCCGCCGCGCTCGCCAGCAACCCCACCAGGCCGCTTCTCCAGACAGAGGCTCATCCTAGGGAGAGACACGCGCCGACACTCCCATTCCGAGATCTTCTTGCGGATGGTGGTCGAGGTGGGGCCTATGCCCGTGCGGCTGAGCGAGAGCGTGCGCTTGTGGCTGTGGTTGGTCAGTGCGGAGGACGAGGAGAAGGAGGAGGCCGCGGAGGAGCTGGGCCCCAGGGAAAGGGTGCTCCAGCTCAGGGGACCTGCGCTCAAACCCTCCCTGGCCTGGGTGGCCTCCGATGGCTTCTGCTCCTGCTGCTCCTCCTGCTGTCGCTGCTGCTGGTTCTCCTTCTGCTCCGAACCACCTGTACTGGCCGGAGGGTTGGGCTTGAAGATAGAGAGCCTCTTGTCCAGACAGCTGATACTTCTGGCCTTGATGAGGCGACTCTGCGACTCAAAGTCGGCCGAGAGCGAGGCGCCCGCGCACAGGCTGGCACTCTTCTCTCGCCAGTTCCGCTGGCTCAGGAACTTGCAGTCGCCTCGGGCGTACCTGGACAACGGAGCCGAGTCCTCGCCGTCGTTGAGGGAGGAGCGGTTGGAGCCCTTGCCAGACAGGAGAAGGGGAGGTGGGGAAACGGACTGGCACCTGAAACGAGAGCAGAGGACAAGGCACTGAAACAAAAGAAATACACTCCCACGAGATGGGTCCGATTGCATTCAGACAGCACAAATTCTTTTCGGAGGAAAAACGGCCAGTCGGTCCATTAAGCACCATGAAAGAGCAGAGTGCTCAGCGTTGCTGAAAAAAGTCCCCTATTCCCATCTAAAGATCATTGAGAGAAATTAGGCAAAAAATACCAGTAGTTACCTCAGGTGTGTAGTCAAGATTGCCAACAGATAAATCAATGTAGTCACTCACACGTAAAATGAAAGAGCCTTTTTTCTCAGAAGAGGAAGGAAGCTGGAAAACTTCAAAACAAGGACGGATCTTTAACGTTCAGAGCAACACACTGACCATGCGTGTAATAAAAACCAAAAAAAACCTCAATGGAAAGTACCTCGGGAATCTGACATCATTTTGGCAGTATGAAAGCATACTCGCAGCCAAAGCAAATACAAATGCTCAGTAAAAAAATGCATGTGTGGATTTTTCCACATAATTAAAGTGATGTGGGCAGAATTTATGTGGACCCCACACACAAAAGCCCTGGGAAAGATTGCCTCTGAGGGAGAGATGAGGGAGCTCCTACCTTCCCCGGTCGTTTGTGACAGACAGACAGACAGATAGCGCTGCCCGCCTGTGGCTCTTGTCCTCGCTCTCAAGAGTCCATCAGTGAGGGCTCCATATCCTTCCACTAATTAGCCAGAGTTCTCTTGCACACCTCACACACCGAGCCTGCTCTCCGCGTCTTAGCTGAGAGACAGAAGCTCCACTGACCTCATTTTGAGATGCAAATGCACACACGCACAAGGAAACAGAAACTTTCCCAATCTTTACAAAATAACCTGGGTGCAGCAGTTTCCAGGAACTGTGACTGGACTTGGCCCCTGTCTGGGCGAGAAAGAAGCAGCGAGAGAGAGAGAGAGAGAGAGAGAGAGAGAGAGAGATCTGATGTCACCACAGTGGAAGCTGGGTGGAGGCCAGGCCACTGTTCCAGAATGCAGGTTGGGGCAGAACACTTCAAACCCACTGCAGGAGAGAGCAAGAGAGAGAGAAAGAGAGAGAGAGAGAGAGAGAGAGGGAGGGGGGGTTGAAGGGTGGGATGAGAAACACCGCACCTGGATCCCTGCAGGTCTCTCCTTAGGCTAGTGGAGGTGTGTTTAAAGAGCCACGGTCCACAGACAACTGCTAACTTCCTTTTCTCACACACACACACACACACACACACACACACACACACACACACACACACACACACACACACACACACACACA
>JASCQY010000258.1:14270827-14295864 GCA_030264315.1 Sardinella tawilis
CATAGGCCATAGGCCTGCTAAACACAGGCCATTTGGACCAGATCAAATCTAGATATGTAGCCACTAAACATGGCCATTGACTTTCTATGTGGGAGATCTCTTGTCTATTGTGTACACAGTGAGGGAGGCGTGAGACGCTGGAGAGAGTGTGTTTCAACACTACCAGTTTGGTAAGCGGAGCAGGTCAAAACTTGTGAACAGAATCTAGAGAAACCTGCTGAAAAAAACTGCTACTGAGGAGAACATGGCAACAATAAAGCTAACTGACGATCTGAAGCTGTGCCGTATGTGTGTGTGTGTGTGTGTGTGTGTGTGTGTGTGTGTGTGTGTGTGTGTGTGTGCGCGTATATGTGTTTTAACTGACTCCTTTCACAAGAACACACTCCCTTTAGCCTCCTTCAACTGCCACCTGAGCATGCTCTGTTCAAACAGATGACAGCCATGTGGACGGCTGCCAAACTCCTCCAACTCCAACACCCAAGCGTGTGTGGGAACCAGGGAAGGCAGCCGCTCGCCGATGACCCTCAACCAGCCCAGGACTCTCCCTTCGCAACCGCAAGGCCAAGGGTGGGAGCGGGAGACTGGGAGTCAAACCTCACACTCCACACACTGCACGTTTATTTCCATTACATGTGCTCCAGCCCTGAGAACAAGCCCTGCTCTGTGGCTCAATCACTTTCACAGAAGCACCCAAACGGAGCATCCCCCTGGGGTTCATGTCCATTACTGGCAAGGCATGTCACAGAACACCTCCATTTGTTCGAATATGGGTCAATGTACAGGCGTTCCTACACAAGGAATGATGATCTTCACAGTATTTCAATTTAGCCGAAGCATGCTACAAAGAGGCATGATTATACCCTAAGAGCTTATAACAATGTTATAAATAGCTCTATAAGGATGTTTGGGCAAAACTGCCTCAAGCCAGACAATGGCGGACACTGGCTAGAATACAGAGGGCCAAATCTTGTGTTTCAAACAGATTAGAATCTACAACAGGAAGAGCCAGAGCTGCACCCACTTAGACGGAAAACATCAGTAGGACCCACTGGAGTAAAACTGACTGTCAAACAACAACATGCCACTAAGTCCAGTCCAGACAGACAGAAACTGGAGACATTTTTCATCTGAGATGATGACCTCTGATGTTGTTTTAGTTCGGGCAATACACCTTGTTTAAACATTGTTTATACATCCGATTTACCTAAAGCCATTTCATATTGCATGTGTAGGATGTCTGTGTGGTATATTCAAGACTGTCTCCCTGTCTCTATATACTGAATCATATTGAAAAACACAAGTCTCTGTCCACTAATACTAATAATAACACTTTCTAATGGCCAAATGTAGGCTAAATCAGTAATGATCATGAGCGCAGTGGAGCGCCACCTACTGTGCAGTAGCAATTAACACTTTACACCTATTACATTCAACCTATACAGCAAGAAAAACTTACCGCATGTTTTCCATATCATGACCCTCGACAACAAAAACCACATCAACTTTCTTTACTGGTCAGTGTTCTTCAAGCAGAGCTGAATGACATGCTAGGTCAAAGCACATGTCACTGTGGACGACAAGGCTGGCACCAGGCATTTCATTGGTCAGTGTGAAATTCAACCAAATACTTGCAGTGTGCATGACTGACCTAAACCCTGTGTGTGTGTGTGTGTGTGTGTGTGATGCTGTCAAAAAGCAGAGGGACAGGAGACTGGAGGATAGGGGGTCTTTGTGTGTGTCATCCTTGAACAGGCTGTGGTTAAAAAGTAAGCCCTTTATCAGTGAGTCAAACATACACACACACACACACACACACACACACACACACACGCACTATCAGAGTGACTCCTCCATTTGTGCGACACTCTGTGGAATGCACATGGGGTCGTTGGCCTTGTCAGGCATGACGTTCAAAGCGGCCCACGGAGCAGCAGTCCACTGGATAGGAATGCACTAATATTTGTGCTGCCAATCACAGCGCAGAGTCAACACACACACACACACATCTAAAAGGATGGGGATGGACACTGGTCAGCGGCCACTGAAGAATCTGTTCTGATGAAACAATTAAGACTCTGTGGCGCCACGACAGCACTGGACATCAATGGCTAAACCTCAATGTCCCCCATCAGCCCTCAGCCCTGAACCCTTAAAGACCTTCATGCAGCTGGCATGAATCTGCTTCATGATAGACTGATTTATGGCAGTTAAGGGGGAGGGGGGCATTGAGATTCAAGTTCCCCTCCACTAACTTCTCTACTGTTTCTATCTCTGGCATGCTATTGCTATCTTTAGCTTTCTTCTTCTTTTTTAATTTATGGACAAAACCTGTCCAGACAGACAAAAAGAGTGAGTTCCAAAAATAGACTATGAGATCTAATAGTGTCTTCCTGTCTGATGCACCTCTGTGCCTCTGGCAAAAACGCTGTCCACTTTCTGCTGAAACACATTTCCTCTGTGGCTTTAAAAACCCCATGGAGCCCACTCACAGCCAGTAAATACAAACACTGGGAGAGACAGCCAGAGAGAGAGAGAGAGTCTGAGAGAGAGAGAGAGAGAGAGAGAGAGAGAGAGAGAGAGAGAGAGAGAGAGAGGGAGGGAGAGAGGGAGAGTGAAGTATATAAGAGCTTGAGTCTGAGCAGGAGAGCTGGAATGAGAGTCAGAGAGAGAGAGAGAGAGACAGACAGATCTGCACATTCTCAACTGTTTTCAAACATCATAACCTCAGAACGACTGAAGAGAGCCATGTACTCACAAGGGACCATTTACACTTTTTAAGAGGCGTTCAGTCGTCCTCTTTTTTTCCAATCTTTTGTTCCATGTGGAACATAACTGAAGAGCAAATTTCCAAAGCCAGACAGGTCCGACATGAGTCTGCATACTGGGAATTTTTATTTTGCACTGAATTTTGCTCCAAACACACAAACACAAACACACACATACACAGGATGAGAAGGAAGAGCACTACCAGACCATTTCCATCCCCTTCACCAAACTATCTCCTCCCATCCCCCAATTTCATATGGTCCTCATAAAAGTTTCACATCACAACATGGCAACAGGACATATGGTGCGTGTACACGATGCCTGTCGTCATTGTCCAAGGATGTCATGTTTAGATTGAGGGGGAAAGAACATGCGGAATGTCTCAGTTAACCTGAAAGATTTCTCAGAGGTTTGGACGTCCACCTGGACCGACCATCTGCTCCTAATTAGCAGCTCATTGAAAATGCTGCGCACACACACACACACACACACACACAATGCCTGGCTCTGCACGAGCAACTCGGCTTCTTTCCGACAAGTGACAAAAGGGCTGTCGTTTTTGTCCCTCTGACCCCTGAAGCTGAAAGCCAAGTCTCTGGAGGCTCCAGACGCTGGCTGTGTCTCTGTGCTGTTTGTTTGGTGCCATTTCTTTTTTTTTTTTTTTTTTGGTGAGAGGCAGAGGTGAAGATTTGCCCTGCTGAGTCCAGCATTTGTTCAATGGAGCACGCACACACACACACACACACACACACTCACACACACACACACACACACACACACAGACACACCTCCTTTTTCTTACAACACTTAGCCTATGCTGGCTGTGGCAGCTTACAGCAGCTGCACTCTCACTCCATATTGTCAGTGCCCAAGTGCTGTAGCGATGCCCAGACATGGCAGATGGAAGCAATAGCCTACACATTCCCTCTCATTCTACCATCCAGTGTCTGGATCATATAGGCCATATAGGAGTCTTTGTAAACGGAGTAAACATGTGATATAAATACAAATGGCTTCATCCTGATGTGAATCGCAAAGGAATGGGGTTGTGATGGTGTGACTTACATAAGCACAGCTGGCGTAGGCATCTCTCTCGCTGCTCTCTGCATTCCTGAGTTTCACAGGGAGAGGACAGATCTGTCCTTCTGTGCTTCTGCAGCAAATTCCCCTGTTCATGGCAGTGCATTCAGCACTTCCAGTCTCATGAACAGATGGAATCTCTTACACGTGATAAGACTCCAGGCGAGATAAATAGTTAAGGTGGAAGATGGATGGAACATGGGCAGTGCTTGAAACTAGGTGCCTTGGCAGACTAAGACTAAGACTCTTAAAGGTGTTGTTTGATAAGCCAGCAACAAAGCATACAGAGAAGGTCACGTGTGGTTTGCCCTGCAAAGTGCCTCTTATTATGTGACACACAAAGAATGCAATGCATCAACCCATATGAATGCAGTCAGACCCAGCTTTCAGAGATGCACAAAAGATGGCGTAAGCACTTTCGCTGTTTGCTATATACATCAATCACGTGCCTATCCACTGCACAGATGAGAAAAATGGAAAGAGTTGGCACCAACATGGTCATCATCCATCATTAAGAGAAAAGATGGGGAAATCCTCTCTTTTTTTGCGGGGGAGGGGGGGGGGGGTCCACTCCAGCAATATGTCATTCAAACTCTTCCACTTCAAATTCAAATCAGTTAGGCTAATACAGGAGTGCTGGAAGTCGTGTTTGTTTGTCTGAGGAACAGAGGTTGAGATGAGTAGGCCAGAGACTCGTCTTGTTGTGTAGACATTGTTGTCGTCTGGTGAGGGCTATGATAAACAGACAGGAAGTGACCAGCTGCTGGGCTGGCTCACCACAGTCCAGATTGTCACTCTGGAAAATCTGAGGGTTGAGAAACAGCTTTAGTGTCTTTCTAGGCCACCACAGACGGCAAACATATTTTTGTCTGCTTCTGTAAAACACACATGGAATCCAGCAGAAAAGACAGAAAAATCAATACGAGACAGAGGTAGATGGGGAACAATAGTGAAACCAATTGAGAAGCGTCCTAAATGAGGAAGTAGGAAGGATCTCAGCCATAAAACCCTCTAAGACGCTGTCCTGACTACTGACAATATCCAGCCACCTCAGTTTCCATCATCCTTGCTAAAAAAAAAAACCTGACCACTGACCAGCTTATGACAGTCTGCTGGTTTAAGCTGTGTTTTTGCAAGAGGTTTGCAGGTTGGGCCAGTTTATGCAGTGTCCAGCTTCAAACCACTATGACTATCTTAAACCATCAATGTAAGCTTGATAGGCTGGTCCAACATGCATGCATGCAACATGACCGACATAAACCAACACATTCCCCAACATGACCAGCTTTCTAAGATAGTCACACCAGCAAGTCCAAGTGGTGGCCCAACCAGCAAGAACAGAAAAGACCAACTAAATAGGCCTACTAACTAAAACCAGTCTACAGCATAAGCAATTTTGTTCAGCAGGGATCACCTCATAAACATCATAAACCTGGTGGTAAGTATGATAACTAAAGCCACAACAACCTTAAAAGGACATGCAGCATGATAACCAAGTAAAAAATAGAAGTAGATCACAGGGCAAAAAAACTCAACATAAAAATGGTCTTATTCATTGGCTGTTCTATAATATGACTGGAACGATTCTGAACTAAAACACAGCAGTGCAGTGACATCCCAGCCTCCATTACGCAAGAATTAGCCTGAAAACAGAAAGGCTTCCTCCCATGCTTTGAGCTGACAACCCAAGCCAATGAGAAGGAGAGGTCATTGTTAGATCAGTACAATGGACAGCCTGTTCAGAAAGTTCAAGAAAAATCCTGCAGCTGCTTCGTCTTTTTCTGAATTAATACACTTTCTATACATACCCACTGAGAAATTGCCTCGATCATTAGGTGAAATATGTTAGTTGAAGTTGGCTCTGGTTTGTAACTGCTTCACTAAGGATAGTTTCAAGTTCAACTCCTTGGATACATAAACTTTGATATCAGGGTCTGTCATCCACCTTATTAAAATTTCTAAGCTTAAAACGACAAGACTTCAGTAACTGAATTGCATTCATCATCATATCTGCGGTGTGCGAGGTCCAAAGTTGTTCTGTGAATTATGCGCACTTTTAAACATGTCGTTATTTGGAAGCGGTGTGTCACTTTTAGCCTAGTTTTCTTTTTTATTACAAGAACACACAAACCAGCCGGCTGCATGAGATTTGGATATTTGGCATTTGTTTTGATTTTTAACAACTTCACATGACCTGTATGACCAAATATGGCACCCTAACACAAAATGTAATGTAGTCTTATGTACCGCTTCCTAAAGTTTCCCAGGGAACATTTTTCACAGCAACATCTTACCTTACTCTTTCGAGCGTATTTTGGTAGCGGCAAGAAAGACACGCTTTCATTGCAACAATGTTACAACATCGTTTAACAACGCAAAGTCGCGACATAACTTAAATGGCAATTGTGTTAACGTTACCTCGAGGAAGCCTCTGGTTATCCAAGCCATTTTCATGTTAAGGCGTCTCTCTTTACAATAGATTCCGTTAAGACATCAGTCTCAAAACACGCAACTTTTGCCGGTGCTACCTGGACTTCTTCCCTAAAAATCTACTCAAGACCTCTTCAGCGAACTGAGCCCTCCCTTGCCGAGAGGGCTGGCAAGCAGAAGGCTGGACTAGTCACCAAGGATATGGGATGTTTTGCCCCCCTACTCTTGCATTCACTTTTTCTCACTCCCACAGAATAGAGGTTTGCAATACCACTGAATTGCAACACCACAAACGCATGGTTCAACACATAGCAGTGCTATATGATGATGCCGCTGTCATTGTACTGTTATCCGCATTCCAAGTTGGTTTCATACTTCCTTCCCTTTTAAACAATACAGGTCATCTAATAGTCTTGAAGTAAGGTCAGATAAAGTTTCAAGCATCTTGCAGGTATTTTAAACAGCAGTGGATTAATATTGTGCATTAAAAGTCAAATGGAACATATAGTTAAGAAACTGAAATCAGAAATCACAGTCCATCGCTCATGCCAAAAGAAATGTGTTTTTGCCTGTTGGTGTTTTAACTGAACACCTCTGCTCAAATTACATTTCTTCTTCAGTATAGTCTTACAAAAATAGGGTTGTAGGTAATGTTTTTGTGCCCTACATTATGCGTTTTGAAAACATAAAGAACAAGCCTCTTTGGGAGCTATAATTAGGTTATTCTGGCAATGCAGTCTGCTGGACACCCATGCCTGCAGTGAGGTTCACAGACCTGCTGAAACTCTCCCTGATCCACTGTCTTCCCATGGGTGCTTATGAAGTTTTAGGTTTCTCAGCAGCAGGGAACAAGCCTAACACATTGCTAACAGCTGGCTTGACGGGGGCACGTAGTCACTGCATGAGTCACAACTCCAGTCAAAGATATTAGAAGACAAATACATGTTCTTGCAATCCAATCAAGAGGGATACACCAAGTTAGTTGCTTTCCCACTAGTGTCTGCACACTGATTCAGCAGATGAGTCACACAGTCAAGTCTGCGTATTCTTCACTTAGAGGAAAAATGGATTAGTTTTGGTCACTTTGCATTGCGAACTGGAAAAATGAGAACATTGCATGTGATATGGTTATATCCCACTTTGGCACACAGGACAGGTGTTGGATAAGTCCCAAAGAGAGAGAAAGAGTGATCTGCAGCTGTGTCACATACTGTTTTATGACTGTTTATTACGACATTTCAACACAATACTCTATGCTACGTAGGCAACATACACAAGCACCAAAACTGAACTATGCTCAACACAAAAACAGTATCATTCAAGGATATGCGCCAGCTCAATCAGCAAGCATACACACACACACACACACACACACAAATGTAAGCACACTCCACTATCACCACACACATTACAACCAACAGTTGCATGTCAGACAAATTACTTGGCCTTAGCAAGGACACATGCCCTAAACTATAATGTTCAACTTCAAACATAAGACTGAGCCTAAAACATACATTTTAATCAGTACTCAACTTACTGTAATTGCATCAGTTAACCTACAAGTCATTTAAACACCTACCCTAATATGACTGTCAGAATTGGTTCACCATGATATGTTGGAGATTATCAAGGAAATAATTATTGACATTAGTTCAGTATAGGCCTACATCATTTAATTCAGGGGTTCTCAAACTTTATTGGGCCGGGGACCCCTTGGAGCAGAATGTTTTTCAAGGACCCCTCATTTGCAACAAAAATGTAATAAGATTATAGTCATTTGTGCTTCGAAAACACATTGTGCTAATACCACAACAGTTTTAGATAGGCATGCTATTATTGCATTCGGCAAAATTAGCACAATGTGATTGGGCTATATACTGATCTTTAGTATTTTTCTCTGCATAAGACCATCTTAAACTTTGTAGCAAACTTTTTCACGGACCCCCTGGCAATGTGCCGCGGACCCCTGGGGGTCCCCGGACCCCAGTTTGAGAACCAATGATTTAATTAACCTCTTTATTCAAAATATATGCATGGCTGCCTTATTGCTTTGCCATTGTCAGTCTTGCCAGTCTTTTTAGGATCTAAATACACATGAATACTTAAACACAACACCCATGATGTGTTAACTTACTGTATCTACCTCTTATGGTATTTTGTGTCACTAGATGACCCATCTCTGACTACAGAAGCATGTGCACAGAGACTAAACATCATTCTTGGTTGGGCTGGTATGCCTACCAGGAACATCACAACACCAAAATATGCGGTGGTTTTAAGTGCAGGGTACGTCTGAGTGGACCAGATGTCAAAGAGCACCCACTGAGTCAAAACATAATGACTCTGGGGTTTTGTTGACAGCAAGGATAAAAATACTCAGTGCTGGTTCCACAGAATTTTGATTATCCACCTTGTTTCTGTTGACTTTAGAAGCAATCTATTGGCACTGAGTCACTGCACTCAGTAAACAAAAGAAATGCCTGACCATGTTATTAAGCTGTGCTGTTTTCAAATTCACTGCAAACATTGTACATTGTAGACAGTATTAAATAGCCGAAAGTAGCCAATACGGAGGAGAGTAGCTTTTGAACAATGGTTGCACTGTCAGCATGGCAGTAAATGAGCTGGTAGCGCATCTTCTTTAAAACAGAGTAAATCACTGCGTTTAAGGCCTGCATTTAAGAAAAGATGTGTTTGTTGAAAACATTCAGGGAGAGTTTAAACTACTGATTTAAGTTTATTTCACTAGTTACTGTAATGGAAATCAGCTATGTATGAAGCCTTCTCAATTATTTTTTTTTTATAATAACTCTGTGATCAGTCACACTGTGAAACCTACTGTACAACAAACTGACTCTAGACAACACAGCTGAGATACTTTGTTCTTAAACCTGTGCATGTACTTGTGTGTGTTTTCTAAAATTCATGTTTGTCTAAAGTAAAGTTTATTATGCTTTTTACAGTTGCTCAACAAATAGAAATTCTCCTTGTCCAAATACTACAATGTAATTGTGTGTGTTGTTGTTTGAAAATGAAGGCAAATGGAATGAAAAGACTTGATGTGCATGAGACTAGAAGACACATATGCATAAAAAATATCACCAAGGCACACTAGAGGAAATGATCTTTCAGTGTAAGATTTGTTGTTGTAGGCTAAGTCTTGAAGCAGTGTGTTGACAACACAAAAGAAACCAACAGATCCGAATGGCAATATGTCCATGATTATGTTTCATTGCCTTTTACCCATCTCGTAATTATGAACCACAAGATGGATAACATTACAGCTTGGAGAAACCAAAACCAAATATGTAGTACCCACATAGTCTAGGCTGCAAGAAATATCTTCGGATGCCTCAAAGACACTGACGGAAGTCAGTCCTCAAAAGGAAAGCCACAATTCCCCCTGTATCCATCTACCTGTTACTGCACGGATCTGTAAGGATGCCAGCACCTCATTTTAGTGCACTAGTGTCGGATTTACTGTCTGCTGGGGTTCTGATACACTGTCTTGAAGGCAGCATGGAACACATGGCAGCCCTCAGATATACAATATTCCTGTTACATTAACATAACATGGAATGTAAACAGGAAGTCCAGGGGGACCAGCTTTGGAACTAGAACCTGAAATGGTTTCAGGTTCTAATTCCATAGCTGGACAAAACAATGCTTGAACATTCTATCCTGGTCCCCAACTACTTCCTGTTACATTAACATAACAGGAATGTTTAACAGGAAGTCCTGGGGGACCAACTATGGAACTAGAACTTGAAATGGTCTATGTCTGCATAAGTGGCACATATAAAAAATAAGCAGGCTAGCAACATGCTCCATTAAACATGTTCTCAAAACTGTTGGAGATTTGTGTTGCTCTTACTTCAGAAATCAGGCCAAGCAGCCTTTACCACAACAACAGAGGCCAATCGCTTTGAACCTTCCTGCTGTCAGTCTTACTGTATCCATAGCATAGGACACCCCTGTTCAGAACCCCTGTTCAGAGCTGGGGAATAATCCATTACAACATCAACAGCGATATCTTTACAGTTCATATTTACCATTAACCATTTACCAAGCTCTGATGACACCACTGTGGCCACAAAACACATAACCTAGCCCACAAAACATAGCTTACCTTCTCACCACACACACAAAATATTTATGGGCAAATGCTTCCAGGAGAAAATAAGATATTTTCAGTATAGCTCAAGGTTAGAAGGTCTAGTGACTATTGGACAGAAGGACTGGCTATAGAGTGAAAAACACTGACCCCAAAATTAAATGCCAAAGGCTGATATTTTTCTTGGGCGAGAAAGCATGCTTCACTCCTCCAAAAATGATGCAGAAAAGCCAGAGACAGTTAGACATTCACACTAGCACACTCTGCACTCTGACCATGCCCATGTCTACAATCTGAAATCTGCCCTCTCTAACCTCGATTATACAATACACAATTGGGCAATCACTCCTGCCCCATTAAAAAGTCTGCATTTAGTTATGGGAGTTATTATGCTCAGAGCTGTCCGCTGGATGGCATGTGTCTAGTGAGGCATGGTGTTGTTTGGCAGAGGCTAGAACATAACAGTTGGATATAGCACTGTATTTTATGGGGCAATTTATGAGACAGACACAAACCAATAAAGACACTTGCAGCAAGAAGCCACATCAATCTTCTGAAGCTTTGGGGCATGATTAGTTAAGTGTGTTAATAGACTTCAAATCTGTTGGCTCTGTTACGTGAGCATAATGTCCTTCAGTTCTTCTCCTGTGATGTTGATGCTCTGACGCTGCTTCCATTAAAGCCTAATGTGGAATGTAAACATGCTCATGGTGTAACCTTTGCACAGAAGCCCTTCAGTATAAAAAGACACAACTTGATATAGAACTCAAACCATGATTTAGCGAGGCTGTTTACACAGTCAAATAGGTCTGCTATGAGTTCGGTCATTATACCAACACAGTATAGTCCGCCACACAGTAAAACAGAATCAGAATCTCTCAGACCAGTTCTGTAGCCTCACCATAATATCAGCACTGTAGACCTTGAGATACATACAGGGAGGGAGAATGAGAGATTTTATCTCATTGCTGGTCTAATTGTTTCCCTTTCTGCGACCCTGAGGCACAGTTGGGCAGACAGACTCTCAACTTCGAGTCCTTGATCAGGGAGAGCAAAGTGATAAGAAGCTCTTCTTCATATGCGTCCAATGCAATTTAAAAAAAAAAAAAAAAACGTTGCAGTGCTTTTCCTATTTCTGTCACATCACAATAGCTGGTGAGACATGTGCATGATTATAAAATTATAATGCAGAAGACAAGCATCGACCAAATTTAAACAATTAAAGTCAATTTAAGCTTGAGGAGTTTAATGAATGATAGGGGCCATATGAGGATAAAGAGCGCCCCCTTGTATCCATCACATGGACGCGCAAGACTCCTCCGACTGAGCGACTCGAGAGTTGCTTCGCAACACAGAATTAAGTTTTCACCTCAGTCAGAACGCTATTATTCAGAGTAATTTTTATACAGACTCATTTTTATACTCATTTTTCCCAGATTAGGGAAACTTAACAGTTCTTAATTGACATAAAATAAGCATATGGTTTGTTTTGTTTTCCAAAGCATCTTGCTCTAAAATGACACCCCTTATCCACTGCTCCAAATTTATGCAAAAAAGAAATAGCATAATATACAAAGTAAAACGATATTCAGTCAAATTGTAGGTAAGAAAACGTTGCGTGCTATTACTTGAAAATGTTTAGGCTACTTTTAAATCGCATCTGAAAGAGAACATTCAATGCAATAAACCTACAAACTTCTAAGTTTAACTCATATCTTAGATGGAGAACGTGATTGAGGTTTCTTACCTTTGTTTTCTGGATCTTTTACTTATTTATTTTTTTTGCTAAGGATAGTTTAAAAATCCATATTGACACAAGTCTTTCCTCCGGAGTCTGCCGGAGTCAGTGCGGACTGAGCCAGACACAAGCAATCCCGATAAATGTCCCTAAAAAAAGAAAAAGAGTGGAACAGGAAACGATGACGGTCGTTATTGAGAGGGCTTAAATTCTGTGAGTGAGCTCTGCCTTGCAAACGCACTTCATCAAAAGCAAACCTTCTGTTGGTATGCTATGCTGCTGCAGTCACTACTGTACGTGTATTTTATGCCACTGACAACTGAAGCAGGTATAAAGTTATGGACCCCAGCAGTGTTTACTCTGGAAAGCTTCTCACACCTTTTTCAAGAAATCTGTCCGTCTGTTTATTTCTTAGCCTACCACATAACCTTCAGAAAACTCTTTGCAAAATCATAACATCAGAGATCAGTACTCACCAGCCCCCAAGGAAATTAAGTAGTGCTGTCTCTCTGAAAATGATTAACAGTGTTTAATCTGTCTACAGCACCCCCTCTAGTGGATTTGCAAACACTTGACATCAACGGGAGAGAGAGAAAAAGGCTCCATGGGCTCAGATTGCATACTAGCCTAGTTGAGAAATTAAGAAGTCTGAAAGTTATTTGGGCTGCATGGTGCAAAGTGCACTCAGAAACCGAGTTTCTGAACAACTACGTCCCACCCCATACAAATCCCTTTAGAGAGGAGGCACAAAAACAATGGCCAATGAGGCAGAAACCTACAGGAAACTCAAAGGTTTTTAATAGATATTTAAGAAAGTTTTACAATGAATCAAAACACAAAATTTCAACTCTCCTTTGATTTTTTTGTACACATCATGTCTCCATCAGTTTTTACAAGTGTTAATAAGCAATACCACAACAACAGTCCAACCTCATCATTCTCACAGTCTCACTCCTTTCAAGTCAAAGACAATTTATGCAAGAGAATGTAGGTCACCATCACAAACGTATTACAAATGTGCTTGACCTAAATGAGCATGAGACTGAAATTTGTATCACAACACACCAGGATCAAAATGCAATTGTGTTGAGGCAGTGATGTTGAGTATCAGATTCCAGTTAGTTAAATGTTAAATAAGACACATCTTATGGAAGTAACTTATGGTTGCGTGTCAAGTAGAAAATCAACTATAGATTTCTGCAGTAGTACCAATGAAACACTCCCAGAAATGAGCAATCATGCAAACAGCACTGACAGAGAGAGAGAGAGAGAGAGAGAGAGAGAGAGAGAGAGAGAGAGAGAGAGAGAGAGAGAGAGAGAGATATTCAATGACAGCAAGGATGAAGTTGGCAAACATCAATGTTAGTCTGTACACTTAAGATTTAGGTCCTGTTCAAAGCTACAGTATACATTTTCAGAACACCCTCTAAAAATGTACGTTTCTTAGGGGGATGATGCGCCAGTAAAATGTCAAATTACAGTTAAATATCCCAGACCTATTTTCATTGCCATTAACTGAACCCAGAAATTGACCATCTCATTGGCACATTTTAGTGTTGCTTTCTGGTGTGGCTACAATGCATTCAGGTCAAAAATTTCTCAGTACTCAATGAGGAGTAACAAATATACCATGCATTACAACAGGGAACATTACATCACTGTAGTTGGACTGGGGAGATCCACTAAACAGCCTGATGAGAGAACTTTCTGTGAATGAACTTCAACACACATACACACACACACGCTCACGCACTCACTAAAACACATATATACACACACACACACACACACAATGCGGTCCCTCTCTCTCTCTCTCTCTCTCTCACACACAGACACACACATACACACATACACACACACACACACACACACACACAGTGCTGTCCCTCTCTCTCTCGCTCTCTCACACATACACACACACCAAAAAAAACATACATTGTCCGAGGAGCAGCCACATGGACTATGAGGAGCGCTGCAACAGTGCAGATGCTGCCGTTCCAGGGAAGGAATGAATCAAGGGACCTGTTTAAGTCAGGGTCTGTAACTGCAACAGGGTCTGTGTATGTGTGTGTGTATGTGTGTGTGTGTGTGTGTGTAGGTGTGTGTTTGGAGGAGATGAGCAGAGGGCAGGAGGACCAAGGAGATAGAGGACTAGTGGAGCACAACAAGTCTGTCGAACACAGACTTCTACTGCTCCTGCACCTGCCATGGGCAGGCCAGGTAAATATGTGTGTGTGTGTGTGTGTGTGTGTGAGAGAGAGAGACGCATACAGAGGGGCATTAGCTGAGCACCACGTGCCGGTCGAAGACAGACTTGCGCTGTTCCTGCACCTGCCTTCTCCAGCGCTGCTGCGCGTGCTCCACCTTGTTCAGCATGTTGGGGCGCAGGCGGGAGCGCGACAGCACGTCATGAGCGTTAGCAAATGGCTGCTGGTCCTAGAACACAGTGGGAAAAGACACCACTCAATCAGAACTGCAGCTGCAGCAACACTTTTGAACCATAGCTATAATTATAATAACAATAATGTAATGGTGCCCACACAAGTGGATGCATTATTAGAGCAACTATGGTATAAAGATATTTTTGCAGGATAATATTATAGCCTTTTCTGGGTGTTATTCACTATTGTAATGTCAAGACTATTCTATAACTCTACAACTTTAAATCAAGGCTAAATATGGAATACACAGCTTTATATAATGCAACCCCGTTCTTTCCAACATTTTTACTAATCCCACACACACACACACACACACACTCTTAAAAAAATAAAATGAATGCAATAATCAGATAGATTTAGTTAAGTGGGCAGTTGTTCTGTTATCTGTTCTCTTTGGAAAATGGAGGGAGGAGAAAAGCCCAGGTCCTTCTGATCACATACCCCAACATCATCTTCATTCTGGATCAGCTGAGAGTGCCCAAACAGTCTTCTCTTCAGGATGGGTTCCAGGAGCGTCAGGTAAACCATGTACAACAGTAGTAGGCCCAAGATGGACAGGTACGCAATAATGGTCCCCTGAAACAAAAGGGTCCATCATCTCTGTACGATACGGTATATTGTTAACCACAGCACGATAAATCCGACAGAATGAATGAATGAGCCCCTTAGGTCATCAACATAACATGTGCTAGTAGACACACACCGTCATTCAAACTGAATACCTCCACAAATACCTGGAAGGAATGTACTTGGACTTACTTTAATAGTTCCAGAACTTCTCTCTTCATACTTGCATTCACACCGAAGACAGTAAGCTTCGACATCCTTCCCCTCTACTGGCATGGGTTCCACAACATGCAGACAATTGCTGGGCAAAAAACAAGAGATGTATCTCTTAAAGCAACACGCCACCATTTGTGAAAATATGTTCATTTTCCATCTCCCATTGAGCCATACCTTTTACATTTTCATCTGTCTCCGTTTCATCAAGTCTGGCAATACCACTTTTAGCTCTGAATTAGCATGGATCATTGAATCAGATTGGACCGTTAGCATCTCATCTGGTCTAATCAAATACAATGATATTTGCTGGCTTGGAGCTAAAAGTGGTATCGCCAGTCTCAGAGAAGGACTGGGTGAACAGGAGAAAGGTATGGTTCAATGAATCAACTTGAGGGGAGATGAACATACTGTATTTCCACAAATGGTGGTGTGTTGCTGTCATCAGTAGTTCCACATCCTAAGCAAGGACAATACAGATGGAAGTTCAGAGAGAGAGAGGAACTCACCAGTCCTTCAGGGACACATTTTGGTTGTAAATCTGCCCTGGTACCTCTTTGTAAGGGGGGCAGATGCACTTGCATCTAATGTCTTCGGAGTTCTGTCACGAACAAAAACAAAAATGTCTGTAATTATTTCAATTCAATCTCATGATATGAAACTGACATCACATCAATACTGACTCACACAGAAGTGTCCCTGTAATTTCGGAGAGGCTGGCATGGTCTGATTTCCTGGTTTCATAAGGAAGTCTAACATCACAACAATGAGTTGGCATACATCTATAGGGCGCCGCATGTTATCAGGGCTGTTCGTGATAA
The DNA here is from genome assembly GCA_030264315.1 of Sardinella tawilis. Taxonomy (NCBI): domain Eukaryota; kingdom Metazoa; phylum Chordata; class Actinopteri; order Clupeiformes; family Clupeidae; genus Sardinella; species Sardinella tawilis. Next base: position 14,286,998 of record JASCQY010000258.1, read on the forward strand.
TGACATGCGTAAAGTACATATCTAAATAAAAAGGACTTAAAATATGTAACAAAACCCAAAACCCAAACCAGGATCATGCAAATACAAACAGAAAGGGTCTATTTCTGTTAAGTGTGTGTCGACGTTATCCTAGAAATTGCACAACCTTAAAACAAATCGACAACATGGGTTATCTCCAAATATTAGGATTTAATGTTTATACATTTTGAACGGAGAATTCGAGAAAAATCAAACGATATGCTTAAAGCGAAATAGTGAAGAAGTTGTTAAGAGCATCAGTAGCGCTATCCTCCTACTAATGTTAATAGCTAAACAGCAGCTAGCTAGAATGAACGCTAGCTTTCGAGCTAAATATATTCGCACAAGTCAGCCGGTTGCATAAGCACACCGTCAACATATAATGGTTTGGAGAGATGCTAACGTTAGTTTACTAATGTTTTGTTTAAACCCTTGCTGACTCAAAACATACATACAACATCGTTTACCTTTGCGTCGACAGTCTGTGTTGATATAATCACGAATACAAAACATAAGAGCGGAACTAGCATTGAGAAATTCCTGATACCAGTATGATGCATCTTCGATTAAACAAGCACAACCAGATCAGGACTGGAGATGACCGATGAGTAACAGAAAAGAATTATGAAGGACAGTAATTTAAATCGTACTAAAATGTGACAAGAGAGTTCACTGAGATGTATAGTACAAGATATTCCTGTGGCAGTCAGCTGATCATATTCATGTGCACGGTGCAAATTCGTCCCCCTGCATACACGGTTGTTGTGGAACTATTAATGCTAACTTTGGGCCTGGTTTTTAGAAACCACACAACGAAACTTTAACTGTTCGTTTTTATTTTTATTATTATTATTATTATTACTTGTTTTGAACCGTAAGTAAAACTCTCCAAAATGACATGCATGCACAATAATACATAGTTTAGCCTAACCTAAGTTCTTTTTGGGGGGATGAATGGCAGCCTGTAGCCTATCTAGCCCTTAATCCTCCTGATCAATTAATTAGTCTATCCACACACTGAGCCAATGTGCAAATGAAATGTAACTTCTCAATATGCTCATTTTATTCTGCTCTCTTGTGCATCCAATGTTGTTTTGACATCTCTAATAAAAAGATGTGCAGTACAACTGTCAAGACACAACAGATGGATTCCAGGATTACAAAAAAGAATTTGGAGTAAGCCTACAATTATTAGCCTAGGCTACTCCATTTACATGTACTGTATATTTTTTTTTCTTCTAGTAGACCCATGGATTCACTTTAAGCAAGCTTTTTACACTCCACCAGGGGGCTCTGCAGGATTACTGTGATCAGAGTCGTAGGCCTACAGTATATTGTGATAAGAGCCCTTAATCAGCGCCAGAGTGGTAGAGAAGCATATAGCCATGACTATTGAATATTGACTTCTCTGACCATTTTAATTGAAATTGTAATCAACGACAATTATGATAAACTATATACCTATTTATAGCCTACTCCACGCCACATGCAGAAATTCACACAGAAAAAAAAACACATTTTTCAATTACTTGATTTATTTACATGTTAGATGTATAAAACATAAAAATATAGATTAATTTACTTTCTAATACATGACTGAAAATTTCTATTCTACCTAACTCTTTTCCCAAAAGTCATGGTTAATTTCATTTGTTGAGCACAAAGGTCTGACCAGCTTGCATGATGGGATCTAGTTGAAATGTAGGCCTAAAGGTCTTATTTTTCACTAGGCAACTAGTGTATCAAACCTGATAAAGTAAAGTGATTCAATGAAATGTGACCTGATACTAGTGGATGTACAAAACATGTTTCTGTACATCACTCAACAAAATTATACTTTACAGGAAGGTATCTGTCTACAATACAATTCATGAAAGCAATCTACTATTTTATACATAATATACAAAACATTCTTGAGAATAATTGCTTTTTTTTTTAACTGTGTCACTATCTCCCTTGTAGTGATCAGATATATATAAAAAAGTTGCATTTAACATACTGTATATTTCATATATATTTTTTCATCACAATAAGCACTCCACCCATCTTCTACGAGGGAAAAGGAGTGACATGCTTTTCTTTTTACACACATACAATGTAGCAAAGCTGCTTCCCTTTGATGGACAAACAAAATATCTTTGAAAACTAGGATTTTCTGTTAAGAGACATGATAAAGTTCATTTGCTGGTGTTTCCACACTACACAGCCTCTCCACTGCTATTACATACAATTCAAACAACCATTTCAAAGACCTGGGTTACTTGAACAGAGCCCACACTTCACCTTTTTCAAAAAAAGGGGGAAATGATGTCACTGGGGTCCTTTCTGATGTTGTAGAGACACTGAGGGTCTTGCTGGTAATTAGATGTGACAAGTACTGGTCAGTCTACATATTGTTTGCTTCTGGTCTTTCATGGGGAGGAAATCCCAGTGCTCTTGCTGAGAGGGTCCACTGTCTGTCACCTTTCTTTGGAAGGCAGAGATGAGATGTCAGTTAAAGAGTCACTGGCTCTTGGTTCTCAGTCTCAGCTGGTACCAAACATTTGGAGGTTGGACAGTTCCTTATGAGTCAATAGTAAGTTGCCCTAGTGATGGAGCACAGTTTGTAGGAGTGTGCCACACCAAGGGGCAAAAAGCATGGCTTTCCTAGGGGCGCAAGAACCGTAGAACTTTGGAGCGCAAAAATCGGATGAAAGATTTTGGGAACATTTCCCTCGACTCCTGGGCCGTGTAGTTGAAGAAGTTTTGTGGATGTGCGAGAACGTCAAACAGGGCCTTCATGAGTTTCTTGTCCTGTTAAAATTAAACTATATTTAACATTCATTTCACAGACAAAAGGATAACACAAACACTCAAAAACCCACGATTCAGTTGACTTCTTACACAGTTGTTTTCACTGTGTCCACAAGAGGGTCTTCTAACCCTAAAAAGTCACTGAAACACTCTTTGTGTAACATTTTAAAATATCTTCTCCCGATGTCTGCTATGTCCCCATACTTTCCCCTTTTTTTCTGAAATCATGTTTTATATGGATAAACACAACATATATTTTATGAAAAATGGATTTTAAGAGTTAGAAAATATTATAATATATAAAATATTACACCTTTAGAATTTCTTGGTGATTCTCTGAGGCATACAATCTTCCATCTCTGACAATGTCTTCAATCAGCTCCTGGTAATCCTCTGAGGGAGCATGAAGTTAGACAGTCTGATCTAATGCCAAGTTGATAATTCTTCAATTCAGCACACATTACTGACTCATGGGAGATTAAAACATTTAAAGGAGCCGTATGTAAGAAATGCATGTAAATTAATCATAAAATACCCCTGATATATCACAAGATGTTAAGGAATCATGATAATTTCAAACACTCATGATAATTTCAAATACTTTCACTGACAACAGTAATCCACCCTGAATATTGCCATTACAAAAGTGAATTTGCAGCCCTCAACTTGTGTTGACGTTGTCATTATGTGTTTACTATGTGTATATTATATGTTTTGGCCTGTTGCACCACCCTCAACCTATCCAATTTTGGCAATCAATAGCTGGCAAAATCTTGTCTGGGAGGAGGAGGAGAGGATACTATGCTCTAGTATTTTGAATGTGATTGTAGTACCAGTTTTTGGCCACAAACTTACATGCTGCTCCTTTAAGTCAAGAGAGCTTATTGTTTTGTATAATAGTGCTTACTGTACATTTATAAATGTCTAAAATATGTTTCTTGAATACTGAATCTTATTGGGACATTAGAATATGTACAACTCTACATCTCTTGAATCAGGATATTGGGACATTAGAATACGTACAACTCCACATCTCTTGAATCAGGTCAACATACACAAACACACTTAGGACTACTATTATTTTAAATGAGAAATCCTGTGTGAATCATCCCATAGCCATGTTGTTCAAGCTCACCAAGTGCTGCCAGTCCAAAAAAAGAACAGGAACATTTGGTACAGCATAGACCGAATAGTGAACCAACAGTTAACACTGACTTCATAGGACAAAGAAATTCACTTTCAGTTTTATTTTCCTCTGCTCCATTCAATTAATGTTAGCTACTGGTTTGCTATTTAGTCTATTTTATATCAATATTTTTTTCCTATAGACAGCACTTGGTGGTTTAAAACAACAGGGCTATTTATTGAATCACACCAGATGTCTCTGTGGATAAGGATTTACATAATCTTCTAGTCAATGGAATGGCACCTAATAATAAGACTGGTTCCAGAATACAATATAAAATATATTCTAGTATATATTTTTTAAATTTTTTAAGCTTCTGTCTTACCATCATATGTCACATAGGGAACCTGGAAACCTTTTCCACTGTTCCCTTCGTTGGACTTAAATTGGATCCACAGCTTTTTGGAGCGGGATGTGAAGGCAATGGGTCGCTCATATGTCTGACACGTCTCGTACGTCGTCACCGAGTTGGGCAGATCTGTGAGAAACAGGAAGCACTTGAGTCTCACAGCCCGTTCTTTCCCTGGCACTCTGAGAGCGTGAGAGCTTCTCTTAAATGGCGTGTTGTAGCACCAGGAGATCACAGCCGCGCCATAATGGGTCTATATCACAGCTCCACCCATGCTGCTCAGCACCTCTTTTTCATCATTAATGCCTGATCGCTTAACAGTGCCGTTCACACATACAAACACACACACACACACACACACTTTCACTCACACACACACACACACACTCACTCGCTCTCACACACACATGCACACAAACAAAAAGACACAGACACACACTTTCACTCACTCACACACACACACACACACACACACACACACAAACACACACAGAGGGGTTTGCCAGGAGTAATGTCTTCCTTAACGCTCCTCCACATGCTGACGCACAAAGGCCTGAACCATCAGGCTAAGATGAAAGCGAGTGCATGCAAAGCCTATATGTCTGCAGGAGGGGATCTCCCCTCTCTCTCTCCACAGGCAGCTCACACTCCCAAAGGAGGGGTGTTTTTCTTTTTTAGTCTTCTACACCTAACCTCTACAACTAATGATTCACTTCACACACAAGGCGAAATACCGTCAGATACACATTAGTTTACACCAACGGTATTACTACTATTGGGCCAGAGTTCCAAATGCCTGCTTGAGTATTTCCAACACGCTGCTTTGGCTCTTGCAGGACTGGTATGATGCTTGCATGAAATGCCCTGAAAAGAATGGCCTAAGTGTTGGATTTTCCACCATACGCACTTACTGCAGTTTACTGGCTCTCTTGCCACCATAGTATTAGATGACCACTTGTGTGCACATTGCAAGAGGGAAAGGGAGCTGTAAGCACCATGATGTCATTTATTATTCAAAAGAGCTATTCACAGAAAGCTGGGCCCACAGCCCACTAAAAAAATCCTAATTGTCCCAAAAAAAGGAGCCATTTCACCAATGTAAGGTCTACCTGTTCTGTTCGACAATATATTTTCTCAACCAACCTCTACTGTGTGAGGTATAAGGCGGGACTATTTTTGGGACATTTTCATGACCTGACATGTCATGTAATCTTCATGATGTTTATGTGACCTACCTACGTGATTTCCTCAAATAATTTCGATATGATTGGAGCCACCTACATACTTTTTGTTGTTATTCAGTGATGACTGGAGCTACTTACGTGTTTTTCTCATAACCAGGTAGTCTCCGCATTCGTCCTCGATGGGAAGGAAGATCTCGGGCACCACGATGAGGATACGACGCTTGGGAGGAGGCGTGATGGTCCAGTTGCACTCGATGTTGGCCGGGTAGTTCCCCGGATAGTTGGGAGACTCTATATAGCCGGTGTAGTTCCCCAGCACGCCTCCACACAGTCTGTCTGCAAGATGACAGGAGAGCGCCAAATGCTTTATGATGCCCTAGCGCAGTGATGCTAATTACCCAGTGCTGAAGTGCACGGAGAACATGAAGAGCTGCTCTCTCAACATGCTTTTTTATGTGGTTTAAATGATGAACAAGGCAAGTAAAAACGTGCTGGTGGTGTTATTAGCTACTGACTTAATAAGACGTCTCTCCATGCACACACACACACAGACACAGACACACGCGCACACAAACACACACACACACATATGGGTACTGCTTCAGGCTTGCTTACTTTTACATTGCATGATGTTGGTGGAGCCATCAAAGTCAGTGGTGGTGTTTCCTGGACAGGCCACACAGTAGTTCTGTCCGAACTCGCCCTGGTAAGTCCCCATGGGGCAGCGGATACAGCGGTGTGTGCTCGTGTTGTAGTAGTGGCCTGGAGAACACTGGACTGTAAACACACACACAATACTATAGACTTAGGATTGGGAAATATGTATGTACACACACACACATCATGAGTGGTTTACCATGTCATAGCATACTGCATTGATTATAAATCCCAAAAAATTCTAATACCTTCGGTGTAAGAGCAATTTCACATAACTTCAGACACTCAACAAAAGAAACTGAACATAAACAGAATAGTATATGGCATGTGTGTATTCAATTTATCTAATATTAATAATTTTTTTTTTTTTTATTTTAAAAGTAAGTAACCGATGAGCGCTATTTAAAGGAGAAGTTTGGTGTGAATCAATATACATCCTTGTTGTTAGAGGTCACTGAATGATGTCTGTAGCAAAAAATTGAAAATTTGATGCAACGTAGATCGAGTAACAGACCAATAACTATTGTTAACTGAATGGGGCATAGCAAAATTAAACTGAGAGTAAGTCACTATGCCCCATTTATTCACCTTTGGTCTCGCAGCTCTGGAAGGAGGTGGCTCCGTTGTGTTTGGTGATGAGGTTCCCTCCGCAAGGAAAGCAGAAGGTGCGGCCCACCTCAGGCTGGTAGGTGCCCAGCGGGCACGGGAAGCATGGCACAAAGCCATCATGGGAGTACTGCCCTGGCGAGCACTGACCTACAAAACACAAACACACACACACACACACACACACATACATCACTTTGGTGATGTTGAGCAGCGGCCAAAGCTGTGGGTGGACTCTGACCACGGTTTACACTTCCAGGGGGAGGCGTTGTGTTGTTGGGATGACGTAGTGCGTGCTGACTATCTGCCGCTGCGCGGCTGCCTCCCTATCTCCTGAGTGACTTCAGCCAACTGCCTGCCCCAGAGAAGCGAGGGGCCTGATAGTTGTGTCTGTTTAGTCTATCCGGGGCCGATGGGATCTGGCCTGCTGCTGATGCAAACGGCCATGATAACAGTGTTCCATGAAGGAAAACATGGTGGTGCCTTTTTCTTTCCCTTCTCTCTTTTTTCAAGCCTCCCCTGCCCACACAAGGTCCGATTGCACAGGGCTCTTTGTCAGGCTGAGTCCGGCAGGCGACAGGGAACAATCAAAGAATTCCTGCTCTTAACACAGCCCACCGAGCAGCACTGGAGATTTTTATCGAGACACATGCACTTCCTGCCTGGGTCTAAACAGGAGGTGATTCACTGCCATTCGCTCATTCATTTCTCAGATTAACCACAAGAAGATTAAGCTCCCAGTGAAGAGCAGTTACTTGGATACGTCCGTGTGTTCACAAACACAGCTAGACTCTTTTTTTTTCTGAGACTGCCACTCAAAGCAGAGAAGCCTTACATGGGTGCCTTCACCTGTGGAGTATCTGGAGACATCACTCAACGGTGTAGTAAAAGCCCTTTATAGTATTTATATGGGAAACTGCAGTTGTGTAAGTGTGCTTGAGTTTGTTTTTGATGTGGTGGCAATCGCTCTGACAATGTGAACTTACCCCCACACTCAGAGAGGTTCCGAGCGCCCAAGGTTCTAGGGGTGGCCCTTCCGTCTGGACTAGGGCATGGTTCACATGCCACCTGCCCTTCCTCGTCCTGGTACGTTCCAGATGGGCACAGCATACAGCGACCGTGCTCGCCGTCAAAGAAGGTGCCCGCGCTACAGGCCACTGAAGGAGAGACGGATGAGAGAGAGAAAGAGAGAGAGAGAGAGAGAGAAAGGGGGAGAGGATGGAAGGGTTGGTGTGTGAAATTAAACAGTGATGGGGCCATCAGAAATAACATGTCAATGCCACCACTGTACTCTGAAACCCATAATTTCCAGTGGGTTATGGTTTGGCATTGCAACAAAGTGCAGCTCATTATTAGATTCTAACCACGGAAGTTCTGTGGCTACTACTATTTTGCACTTATCCCAGTAGCTAACGCAGCACAATTCAGTGTATCAGAAAGGGCACTACCCAAGGGCCACCCATCCCATCTCACTCCCGCAAAAAAAAAAGCCCCTGCTCTAAGCCAACTGAAGGGGGGCCATCACAAATCGACCTGATGCAGCTATGCTAAAAATTCAGACAAACACGAGCAGTGAGCCCCCACAGCTGCCAGTTAGCCCACATCAAACAGCTCCCAGCCTCCTGGAGAATCCCGCCATGGCCACCTCCACCTCCACCTCCACCTCCATCTAAGTGCTCACTGCGGTTTCTCAAAGGGAACTCACCCCCCTCCTGCACCTCACAAGGCTCTGGAGGGCTGATTACAGGGGGTTGAGGAGCACTCACTTTTCATGTTTGCTTTATAAATTCGGGCTATTCTGCGAGGCTATGTGTAATGCTTTTTAATTATGGTTTGGGTGCTGTTTCTCTCTCTCTCTTTCTCTCTCTCTCTTTCTCTCTCTCCCTCTCTGATGAAGTTATAGACTTTGTAATCTTTCTTCGCCAAGTCGAGCAAGCGAGTGGGGACAGGCGAGGTGGGGCACAAGTGCTTTGTTTTGCTTTTCATTTTTCTGGCACGCTCGCTTCTGCAGCGGCTAAAAATACCTATTGGATCCGAGCAGAGCTGAGCTGAGTTGAACTGCACTGCACTGCAC
>JASCQY010000258.1:14307011-14321701 GCA_030264315.1 Sardinella tawilis
CACACACACACACACACACACACACACACACACACACACACACACACACACACACACACACAAACACACACATACACGCCCTACATGCGCAAGCACACACACACATACACACACATGGAGACAGAGCCATCAGGCTCCAGCTGTTTTGGCTCACTATCTGATATGAGATGGCTATCACAAGCTTGGCTCCAAACAGCATGGAAGCTGATGGAAACAGGGATCAGGAAGAGTCTCCCTCTCTCATTTCCCAGCACTCCAGAGAGCAGCAAATCAAGAGAGGACATTTTAAAGTGTCCAAAGGAGGAATCCACCAAAGACAAATGACTTACTGGTTATATATATTTAAATATATATATATATATATATATATATATTAAAAAAAAATAGAAAAAAGCTCCCTGCTGCCCATCAGGAAGAGCTTACCTGTACAGGATCTTCCATCGGATAGAAGAGAGTACCTGGCGTGACACCTGCAAATCGGCCCTTGTTCTGTGTCCTCACAGGTGTGTTGGCAACCTCCGTTGCCATGGTTACAGGTCACTACAGAGCATCAACAAGACATGAGTCAGTTTACCATCTTTTGTTGTCTATTTGGTTCATCATGTCTGTTGTTTAAAACAAGAGGTTATCTGTATGTGTATGTATGTGCATGTTTGTGTGTGTGTGTTTATGTTTTGGGGTGGTCATACGTACAAATGCAACCTCTCTGGTTCTTGGCCAGCTCAAAGCCTGGCCGACACTCACACGCCACCCCACCCTTGGGTGTCTCTTTGCATATGTGGGCACAACCATGCTGCTTGTTCATACAGCTTACACCCTCTGGAGAAATACACATACATGCACACACACACACACACACACACACAGCCACAAGTTTCATTGGGGATGTGATCGGGCAAATACTTTAACTGGAACAATTCTTAAAAATAACACTTTTATGATAATACAGAATTTCAAAACCATTCTAGGTGCTGTTGTTTACAATAACATACCAATGCACAAAATCAGTGACTTCTTGAGCAGTTCATGCAATGTTTTAATCTCATCATAATCATCCTTCTCATCACAATGTGTATGACACATCATTATTGCCTGACATCACTGTAAGCATATTTAAAGGATAATACACAAATCGTATGTCATTGCTTAGGCAGGCCCACAAAAACAAACACCTAATGGATCAATCGAACAATTCTTGTCTCCTGGACCCCAGTCCAGCACTGAGACTGCAAGGATGGAGATGTTTGTTTTAAATGAATCAGCTAGTCGACAGTGTATACACACACAGCTCAAGCACATAAACGAGGTGCTTAGCTAAAGCACAACATTGGCCCAACACTTCCAAACAAAACGTATCACAATCAAGTTAAAGCAGTTGGTTTCTTAGTATTGGCCCTGTCAGTGCATGCGTTGGATGAGTCCTGCATTGAAATTCGGCTCTTGATTACAAATGGTGTCGAGGTCAGTTCTCCCATAGTAGTTTCGAGGCAAAACTAAACAATGTCTCCACTGCGGCGGAAGTTTGATGTATGTGAATGATGTGGAAGTGCAGCAAACAGACACACAGCCCTTAACAGTCAGCCAGGCATGCTTTATTTAACCAAAAGCCATCAGAAGACAAGCTGAGAGAGAGAGAGAGAAAGAGAGAGAGAGAGAGAGAGAGAGAGAGAGAAAGAGAGAGAGAGAGAGAAATCTCCATCCTGAAGACATGAGTATCCACAAAAAAGATGCAATTTGCACAGGGTGACGCCATGTTTAAGAGCCTTTCAAATACACTCAATTAAAACAAAGGAAAAAAGTCTGAAGACCCATCATTAATCTCCTCTCTTTTCAGTGGGCTTTCAGCTCTCAAACTGTGCGTCTATGTACACAATCCCTTTTGGACAGAAATGGCACTTTATCAACAAAAATCAGACCAAACGTCTCCAACAATATTATTTTCCTTGTAGGACAATCAACCTCCTCGCTTCCAGTTGCATTCATCTAGAGACACCTGTTGTCTGTCAGCTATTCAATCTCCTGCGCAATGTGAAGAGAGTGAAACTGACCTTCCATCAAAGACATTTTCTAGGTCACTGTATGGAGCTGGTTGTCTCCATTCATGTTAAAGCCAAGTGGATGTCCTGATAGGATTGAGCCCAGTTTGCCAAGAGAAACCCAATGGGGTGGAAACCCTTGCAAACTCACTTCAATTTACTGAGCCAAACAACAATACTCGCGGCTGAGAAGCTACAGACACATAAAAAGGTGCTTTATTCTCATCTATGACACAGGCAACAAAGCCCCAAGTGTTGCAGTTATTAACTTGTTTTGTTCCCGGGGACATGGGGCTCTCTTTCCCACAGCATGAGCCCTTTCGAGCTGAGCTGCTTTAGATAATACCGCAAAAAAGAAACCCAACTTAAAAGCTGTCATCCCCTATTGTGCTGTCAATCACAGTCTTATATGTGAGCATTTACATACGCTTCAGTTTTCCTCAACGGTAACTCTGACACAGCTTAACACCTATGCCCAGCCATGCGATACACACATACAGACTAAATATAAATAAACAGAGAAACAAATCCCTACTGTTGTCGTTTAAAGAGCAAACATCCTCTGTAAGTGGTACTACAGCATAAGACAGTGAAACACAAACACAAATAGGAAAACTTAAGGATCATGCCATTAATCAGTGGTAATGAAAAGTACGGTCCCAGTGCATAAGCCGACTGGGGAGGATGGACACTCACCAACAGAGCGATGGATACAGGTGTGCTGGTTGTCACTGAGGAAGAAGCCTTCATTACAGCGACATTCATAGCTTCCCATGGTGTTGACACACACATGTTGACAGCCACCATTGTTGAACAGGCATTCATCCACATCTAAGCAGATAAACAAGTCATTGCATCTCCTATGCAGCCAAATCATTGTTTACTAACTTTACTAACAATGCACATGGAAAACTACTAGGCAAGGTCTCTCTAGTGTATCTACATTTTACATTATTATGAAATAGTTCTCTCCCACACAAACTGTTAAATTTGAATTCTCTGGATTTTAGCATTTCTTTCAAGTCAGCAACCCAGGGCATTAGTTCTTTAATCCCTGAAACACCCAGGACTATTATAGGCTACAGTAAATGTCCTTTTATATGAGGTCTAAATGGACATGAGTTTTAGTTCATGGGCCATAAATTGACCCGAATTAACTGACACAATGACAATTCTCTCTTTTATGGCTGTTTCAGTCATAGGTTTCAGACCAAAATATTGGAGTTAAGTTATGAATTACATGCTTACCTAGACAGTTATGACCATCGTGTGCCAAATTGAATCCATCATGGCAAGTGCATCGATAATTTCCTGGTATGTTGTGACATTCATGTACACAGCCACCATTGTGTTCAACATCGCATTCATCAATGTCTAGAATATAGAACACGAGTCATGAATAGCCATGCATCCTAACATCTTGCACATCATGCATTGCAACATGTAGTCATATGTGTGGTACTTCAAGCTCTCTTCAACTCTTTGGCACAAATTGTTTCAGTATTCATCTACAGTATAACCTCCCCTAATAGGCTACCACAAAAATACCATTTTCCTCTAAATACATCTCAAGAGTAGACAAGAGCAGTAATCAGCTACCAATTATTTTCACTTCATTAAGACACAAAATACTCCTACCTTCACAATGTTTACCATCACCTTTAAAACCCGTTTTACACGTGCACTTATATGAAGCCTGTGTATTTTGGCAAATTGCGTCAATGTGACAGCCATCACTTCCATCAGCACACTGGTCCGCATCTAGAGTTTTAAAAAATTTGCAAAATTTTGAATCAGAATAGTAGCTGCAACGCTGAATAACTTCACCAATTAACATCTGGTCTTTGCTGGAACCTCGCAGCTTTCAATGAGCCGAGTATATCAGTAAAAACAAATTCAGAGCTTTGTTCCACTTAACTTTTTAAGTCAATTTAAATATTTCAACTTAAATAAATGCGTGTAGATGCAATGAAAACACATTCTCAAAATTCAAATTGATAGGCCTATATTGTTACAACGTAAACAACCTTTGCTTGCAAGAGGTAAATAGACTACAATTCCACCGACGTAAAAGTGGTAGCGCGTGCGTAAAACTGAACTCTTTTAAAACGAACCTACCACGATTGTGAGGAAGCGCTGCGCTTTGACGAGTATTTAACAAGAGCAAAAACAAACAGAAGTCCCGGGCAATACAAATAGCTCCCATGGTGATATGATCCAAGTTTAGAAGTCTCCTCAAAAAGAACCGTTCGCACTGAAGAGGTACACAAGTGTCCGACTCATTTTCATTCTGGCTTGTCAATCGCTTTGCGCTCACGAGGGGATTAAAGGAGCAGGGTGAAGAGAGGGTGTGTGTGTGTGTGTGTGTGTGTGTGTGTGTGTGTGTGTGTGTGTGTGTGTGTGTGTGTGTGTGAGAGAGAGAGAGAGAGCCAACCAAGCGCGCGTGCATGTGTATCCCATTGACAAGACATGGTCAAAATTGCTACCTGCGCGTGAAATGACTGCATGCACCCAGGTCCAAGTACGCACTTATGGCCAGATACATGGATAGATTAAAAATGTTAAACATAGTAGATAATTATCACAACGCATGAGTTACATCATTGACATGGCACAATTCAATGCAAATAGAGAGAAATCTCTACGACATCAGTCGTTTGGGAAAGAGCCTATTTAGGGTCATATAATGTAGAACGAATGCTTGTCCGTTCCTCTGTATACGGACCAACATCACAGCAGAATTTATTTTTTAAAATGTGGGCCTAACCGGCCTAATCCATTCAACACTTACTGCAGGTAGCATAAATGGCAAACGCATTTGCTTTGGCAATACACAATTTTATTTCGATATAGCAGCCAACGTAAAACTGCATATTAGTTTATGTTTCTCACTGCCATAAAATTAATAGTTGAGAAGGACTTAGGTTGTAATGCAAATTATTCGTGTCCTTCAAACCTTCACACAGAATGTATTTTGTTCAAAAGCGTCATCTTCTGGCAAAAGAGAGCAATTGCACCCGCCGAAACAATTCAACTGGATGTATGCCTTGTCAGTAGATGGCAGCATAAACCTAGCAATATGTTATTCCTAAACCTGCTGTTATAGAAGAAGTATCCACTGAGGAGTACAGAAAGCGAGCAGTAAACAGTTGTCGTCTGCTAGCTGGCGCCGTGAGGAAGCAAGCTTACTTTGTGTGAAAGCATGGATCCTAGCACGACCATTCTTCGTGTGAAAAGGAAGCGGGGAACTGATCCCGCGGATGCTTTGTTATTGGCTTGTAAACGAATTAGACCTGAATCAACAACGCAGCCTCCTGGAGAAACAATTCCTGAACCTGATGCGAAGATAGAAAATTCCGTCTTCAAACTCGTGGCTACAGTAGCATCACAGGTAACGTTAACGCTATCCCTGACATGCTAGGTCGCTATTGGAGCTAGCATAACAATGCTAACTGTAAAAGCTTATTGCGGACTGATGTCGAGTTTTTTGTCTCTCGTTCAGTCGATACATTTGACCATACGGGCATGAAGATAGTCGATAATATTATGGAATCATATGAAAATATAAATATAGGCGTTAGGGAGAACTTTTCTGACTTTGTCCGTACCAATTTTGACATTATAAATGGGTGACGTCAAACACTAGCATGCTAGCCAGCTAAATACCTGACGTTTGATTGCTAAGAGCTAATGTGATAACAAGGTGTTGGGAATTGTTAGCGAAGTTTCATGCATTTTTAGTTCCTTATCTTACTTTCTTGCGGGATTGACATTACTTTGAAGTTGCTATTTAAAATATTTGTAACATTAATGTTAGCTTTCTTTACTCCACGGCCTGTAATTTTAACACTGTGTTATCAATTAACGCTAACGTGACATATTCTTGCTATCCATCTGATGACGATCACTTTACATACATTAATGTCATATTAGGAGTCTTTACTTACCGGGTAATGACATTTGATTGCAACATTAATGATTTCTTTATGTTTTAGTTATATAGAAGATATAGTTAGTTATATAGAAGGCTGTGAACAAGATAGCCTAATGTGCAACGATTCTGTGTTAGTCAGATATCAGTGAGTTGTACAGTGGATAACTATGACTTTGGTTATGATTACTATTACAGAGCCTGTGTATTGTTGTTGTTTCGCTTTTTGTCTTAATATGATCAGTACAGTCAAGTGAGACACACCTACACACATAAACATACATGAAATGATTGAAAACACATTTTACTGGGCATAAATTATGTCTGATCACAAATGCATTCAAAGTATTTTAATATGGCAATAGTATATTGGATGTTGCTGTACTGTTGCATTAGGCTGGCATGCTTGATGAGACATCACCAGTGTACCGGGCTTATGCTCAAACTTTTTAATGATAGATGGTTCCCTGGTTCCAC
Source organism: Sardinella tawilis (assembly GCA_030264315.1). Taxonomy (NCBI): domain Eukaryota; kingdom Metazoa; phylum Chordata; class Actinopteri; order Clupeiformes; family Clupeidae; genus Sardinella; species Sardinella tawilis. The sequence goes on from JASCQY010000258.1 coordinate 14,313,456, forward strand.
CTCTGCCTTTTCCCTCAGGATGCTCCTGTCCAGCCCCATGTGCAGGAGGCCCTGGCGCGGCCCCGCATTGCACATGCCCTCAGGCCCTCAGTGGGAAGCTCCAAGAGGATCATGGGAGATCTGCGCAGTGCCAAGTGGAGCACCAGGCGGGAGGAGCGCTATCGGATCCTGTCCAGTCACCGAGCTGGACTCCCCGCAGAGACCCGGGCGCCTCCCCCGTCCGCTGAGGAGGCACAGGAGGCTGTCATAGAGGTGCCCCAGACGGAGGCAGCCCCGCGTCTTCCCCTGGGGGATGTGCAGGTGGTTGACCTCATTCATGAGGAAGATGAGAACAACAAAGGACCAGTCAAGGTATGCTGTGTCAAGGCACTTCATTTGATACTATTCAGAACAATAGGTGCTATTCAAATGTGCTTTTCTGTTGAGCAAATAGGCTAATAAGTCATGTTAATGAAATAAAGGGAACAGGAAGGGGTGTTAGTTGGTAGCCTAGCTGTTTTCCTAAATGAACCCCACATTACCATGGGAACTGTCTGTGGTGACAGAAGCCCTTCCTAGGTGTGGGAAAGCATCACCTTGCTTCTCTCAAGCTGACTGTGCTACTGTTGCCATCTCAGACTAAATGGAAGCAAGATACAGTCCCTTTTACTCCAGCCTCAATTCATTCCTTATAGTACATGCAGTGATAGTGGCTTCTTCGGTGACTCCTTTTTAGGGTTTTTATGTTTTAGTTTTGTTTTGTCTTTTACATTTTTCCCTGTTGAATTCACTTTCTAGTTCCTTAACCACTGGAATGTAATTAATCACTTACTCTTGTATCCTCTCTTAATTGTCTCTAAATAGTCAGTGACCACAGATCCGGAGACGATCCTGTGCAATTCGGTGAAGATGATCCGAGAGAAACTAAGCGTGACTGGGGACGGGGTGGGCACTGAGCACCGGGAGAAGGAGGAGGACTACGTGTACGACCTGTACTACCAGGAGAGCATGGCTCCAGGTTGGATCCAGGACATCCTGTCTGTCCGGCCCTACCAGGAGGAGGATGAGATGGTGAGCATGCCATCCTTTATTGTGGTAGATTTGCATGTTGTCTGTGTCTGTACCTGCTCAAGTAGTTATCTTCTCCCTATTCGTTTGGACTCTTACACTAAGTTTTGCTCTATGAGTAGTGAGCTAGCTATCTGAAACATGTGCAGCTTGCTGTGCAGGTTACAGTGGCTGTACCGTAAATGGGCTGAATGCCCACAGGGACCCAGATTCGAATCCGGCCTGCGGCCATTTTCTAATCTAACACCTTCTCTTGCTTCCATTCACCTCATGGCCAAAAGACAACGCGTAGTTTGCACTGTAGGATGATTTCAACATTGGTAGTGCAAAAAAAAAAACATACATACTTCAAAGGGGTCAACAGCTTGATTCCTTTCATATGAAATAAACAGTCACAGATATTTTGTAAGCTGTAGTGTGTGTGTTTAGGTGCCGGAGGTGGTTGCCTGGGAAGAGGAGGTGTATGACGATGAGGATGATGAGAATGAGGAGACTAACTGGAGGAATGAGTACCCAGAAGAGGAGGACAGTGATGTGGACAGTGATGCAGAGGAGCGCTATGGAGGTACTACACATTTCCCACCCCGATAACATGCCTTAGTTTAATTGTTATGTGTTGTTGTTTTTGTTTGTTTGTTTGTTTGTTTGTTTTATGTTGTTGCACTGGCCTGTAGCATGGCACAAAAGGGTGCACTTTTGCATTATAATATGTTAAATTATAGTGAGTATATTATCTCTTTATCTAAACATCATATAAAAGCCAGTTCACACCATCAGGCATGTAGCTCTTGGTAGTGTTTTCTGGGCATCTGGGAAGTCTGTCCATCTGTTAAAACCTGTGATAGTGATGTGACTGTGTGTGTGTGTGTGTGTGTGTGTGTGTTTCAAGGGTGTTGGAATGAGGAGCATTCGTACAGCCGGAGGACATGGGAGCGTTACCAGCGGGAGGTCCTGCAGGAGCTTGGGGATGACGACGATGATGACGAAGACAAAGACTTGGACTCTGACTGAGGCCCTGTGCACCCGCGTGTGTCTTTTTTTTTTCTCTCTGTCTGCTTGCTTCTGTGTGTGAAAGAGGGGCCATTTCTACTGCGTGAAGTTGTGAGGGTAACGTTGTGCAAAATGTATGTGTGTGCGCGTTTGTGCGCGTGTTAGAGTTCTCTGCTGTGTGTGTATAGTTACGGAGGTTTGTTTTGCGCTGTTGTTTGAACTGGAGTGTTGGCGAGATGTGTTGGCGTGTGTTCTGAGTTGTGAAGTGCATGTGTGTGTATTAGTATGCGTATGATAGTAGTCTGAGTTTGTGGAAGCGTGGAGTGCTCTTTTTGTTGTGCGTATGTTCTGATGTTGTATTTGTACTGACATACCCATTCCAAGTGGGCTTGAAAACACTTTAAACCTTTGTAAATATGTAGATGTATATGAAAAAGAATAAAGCATTCAAAATAAATGTCAAGATTCCAAAGAGCAACTTTGTGCCTGCTTGCATGATAAAACGCACAGTATGTTATTATGTTATTAAATGTACTTAACTTCGGCGGTAAACTGTAAAATGGTTCCCACGCGTCCTGGAAAACCTGAAGCTTCAGAGGTGGCTTCTCCAGTTATGGAAAACACCTGGAAATTGTTTTGATTGATTTGTCCTGGAAAAATTCTATATGGCGCGGGTAATTTATAGTTCCACCAAGCCTCTCATTCACATTATTACTGTATGTTTTGGTGCTTATTCTGTACTGTTTCCTTAAAGGAACCGTATGTAAGAAATAAATGTAAATGAATCATAAAATGGCCCTGATATATCACAAGACATCAAGAGGAATCATGATGATTTCAAAAACTTTTATCTCTGACAACAGTAATCCAGCCTGAATATTGCCTGTACAAAAGTGAATTTGCAGCCTTCAACTTGTGTTAACGTTGTCATTATGTGTTTACTATGTGTTTATATGTTATGTATTTTGGCCAGTTGCACCACCCTCCACCTATCTGATTTTGGCAAACTAGCTGGCAAAATCTTGACTGGGAGGAGGAGGAGAGGATACTACGCTCTATAGTATTTTGAATGTGATTGAAGTACCAGTTTGTTGCCACAAACTTGCATACTGTTCCTTTAATCTACGAGGGTCGTTTGAGTATGAGCTAAGTATAGCTGGACTGTGTTTTCAAAAAGTGTCTTTCATCTGAAACTGAACCTTTTTGCTTTTATGAATACTAACAATATGGGGGCAATGGTGTAATGATTGACTAATTGGGCTATAGTCGGATTGTATTTTCTGATATTGAAGACATTGCGGAAAATACAGCTTTCTTTACCAGCCTAGACTAGCTGTTTTAAAATGTTTAAGAATTCTTTAATTAATGAAGGCCAGTACACCGTTTAATTTGAATTGCCAGCCATCTGCTATTTGTAATGCTAGTAGACTACTTTGCACAAAATTGTACGGAGGTCTTTATTTTAGGGACTTTTTTTTTTTCATTATTCTCCCTGACCATGTTTGCTCTGTCTGCCTGTAAGTCACATACTGTACACACCCCCCATAGGCAGCAGTAAAAGCTGTGTTTTTCTGCCCAAACCAAAACAAGGCTATACTTCAGTAAAATTAATTTTTCTATGCTTGATGTTAGGTTAGGCAATGGCCTTGCAAATGGGTAGCCTACATTTGGAAGTGTTCGGCCTTTTCAAAACCTGTTGCATGTGGTCTCCAGGCCTCTTACCTCCATCCGTACTGCCACTCTCACCACAAACACATTTAATTGTAGGCCTACTGCTCCAGAAAAGGTGCAGGCGTGGTTAAAGGGGGAGGAAAAGAGACAAAGAGAGTGGATAGAGGTACGTTGGTAAATATGCATATAGTTAGCCTACAGATTATCTTATCAGGAAGTACCCATAAAGACTATGCAGACAAGACACACAAAAGAGAACAATTGGCGAATCAGCCACTGAACCAAAGTGGTAACTGGACTAGAAGCCCAAAACTGGATAGTGACAGCCACTTTGTCTGTGCAGAATCCAATTCATGGTAGTCATGGGTTAGTGCAAAGTTGTAGGCAAGCTCCAAGAAAAAGTTGTCCAGTTGCCCACAACTTAGTACTTGCCACTTCAACACACAGCACATGTTGTATCCAGGATCTGTGAGGGCAGACCTTCACAGAACCCACTAGCCAGCCCAGCAGCTATGAGACACACTAGTTGTGAGCCCGCAGTGCTGGGTCTGCAATATACACATAGTTTGTATTACAGAATCATTCAGTCTGGATCAAAATGGCATATTGACACAAGACTGCCACCCATTGGGCCTTTATGGTACTGTTGGGATGACAAGAACACCTGCACCTTTGGCAACAAACCGTAGTTCCACAAGGTCATCGGTAGAGAAGAGATGGACAATGGAGAGCCTCAACTTCACTTTTGTTATAAAGCCTGTATGTGAGTATGAGTGTCAACTAAGTGGGAACCTGAAATTTCAGCTTGGAAAGAAGAGATAAACATGCAGTTTTGAGAATAAGGCAAAATTTTGATCTCTTATTTGTTTAGACTTAGAATAAGGATGAGATGAGAAATATAATGATCCCCCCCCCCCCCCAACAAAAAACAATAAAAAGTTGATCACAAAAAAAAGAAATATAATGATCTTGAAACACCAGATAGTTTATGGATCTTTATTGTTCAAGATAAAAGTATGGAGAGGGAGAACCTGTACTGCCAACTTTGAAAGTTTGTTCTCTTGCATGACACTACAATCAAACACCTTGAAGACATGAAGCGGGGGTGACCTGAGTGCATCCATTATGCAAACAGAGACACACACAGACACACACACACACACACAACAGAAGTGATGGACAACAATACAGTGACTATCAAAGTAAATATATAACTAGCTTCACTGAAATCACACAGTAAAGCATTTATACACCTTTTAACCATTTCACCAATAGTGTGTAGGTAAGACACTGAAAACTAGTCGTTTTGTGAATTACTTTGAGTGATTAGCTTTGTTTATATGAGGACATTGACATGGATACTGCATAATGATGGTTCATATAGCCTTCTCTTTCTGCATAAGGTGTGGAGGTAAGATTAAAACAGAATACAAGATACTGTACTTTTGAACTGCAAGATCGTCATTCCTTTAACCAGTTACATCCCGAAAAACAGAACTGATTGAAGCTACACATAGCAGAATGAGAAATTCTCTAGCAGCATACACAGCAAAGGATTCTGTAAGCAAGAAGGCCCGATTCCCTGGTTTTCACGTAAGATTAAGGCTTGATAGTCGATCAGTAAGAGGAATCTGCATCAGGTACATTTATAGAACACTACATAAATACTATTAGAAGGCTGCATCATAATCTGTAAACTGTACACTGCAACTTTAAAAGTCTGGACAAATTTCCCCTTTAAAAACAGTGTGCATAAATAATACAGTATTTAGAGGATCTAAAACAATAAAAAAAAAGTCCGTCCATAATAACCTCACAAGGCTGGCAACGCCTCATAAGGCTGCACTACGGCCCCAAAGATAAAGCTCCCATTACTCAGAGGAGAGCCCTTGGCACTCATTTGGCAGTCTTGCAGGCTGAAGTACCCTGACTAGCTTTAGGTGTAGCTGTCCAGTTGGCAGATGGAATCCCAGGGCATTCAGCATCACTGTTCATCAATGATGTCCCTGAGAAGACCAGACAGCCCCAGGAGTGGGGAACATGCTGCGCAAACAGATGCAGAACAGGTGTAACGGTAAGAGTAAGTGTAACAAGTGTGTGAATTCATGCTCCCATACCCAGTACAGCCCAATACAGGCCCCAGGGTGAAAAGTGGACTAGTGCATTTGTATTTGAAATCATCAAGTCACAGTGTGGATGCGATAAATCCGTGTGGAGGAGTCCTTCCTCCTTTTGTTGTGTCAAGTATTGGGGAGGGGTGGGGCAAGAGACTGCTGATGTAGAGCCATTGAGGTCCCATGACGATGGTTTCGTTCACTCGCTCGTGTCCATCTCAGTGAGGACGCAGAAGCAGGTGAACTGCGTAAAATGTGTGATGGCGCCTAAAAGGAAAAGAGTGAAGCAAATGTTGTAAGCCAATAAACAAGGACATTTAGTGGTGAACTAGTAGGCAGGTAAAAGTTTAAGATGCAAAAAATGATTTTGCCATGCCAAGAAACATAAATCATAAATTTGTAGTTTTGGGATAAGAATGGCTGATAGAAATACGACCCCCATAAGTCCTAGCTGGCTCGAGGAGAGAGGTTTCAGATGGAGAGGCCGATTTACTGTACTCACGCAGCAGTTTGGAGATGATGGGCGGCCGCTTGGATTCAGGGAGATGGATGCCCAGGAAATAGACTGGCACTCCTGAAAGAGCGATTGCTATGCCAATCAGGGAGTTCAACGTGTCACTGTAGAGGGGCACTGCCACCAGGAACACCGTACACATGCAGAAGATGATGGGGTACAGCAGTGTCAGCTGCACACACAAACACACACACAAGGTAGGACACACACACAAACACACACACACACGGTAGGTTAACAATCCAATATCATGTTTTAGCATTATGAAAAAAAAGCTAGCTAGCTAACTGGTCAGTACTTTCTTGATTAGCTGCCCCATGAGACGAGGTTATTATGATGCACTCTCCCTTCCGACTCAGCACAAATCCAAGCCACTGCCCCTTTACTTTTTAAAACATAGGCCCCCCCATTTACCTTCAGAGGTCTGGGTCGGTCAGGTTCCTTCCAGCGCAAGTAGATTTGGCCAGCAATAGACAAACCCACGAAAAACCAGTAGCTGAAACTGTAATAGTTGATAAGCTGGAAAACATCCTCCACAGCCAGATAAATCAGTGCCATGGCACACTGTTGATCAGAAAAGATGAGCAGTCAAAGACATGTTTTCAGGATAAAGTGCTCCTTTTCTTGTGAAAGGAAATAAAAGTATTTTACAGAATCGCAGACCAGGCAAGTGAAAAGAAGACAGCACTTAGCATTTCAGAATTTACTTCAGGAAATGACTACAATTAATTCAATTGACCAGCAGGGGGAGACATCCTTCACTTTACTGTGTTGACTGCATACCCAAGTGAAAAAGTAAGAATTGACACAACATTACTGTACGCTTTGGCCTCTAAAAACAATTACATTCAGCATGTAAGTTTATGCTCTTGTGCAAAACACAGCAGCTAGGAATGTTGGCACAAGTGCCTTGATATCTGATACAGTGGGAGCTGCAACACACTCATCTACAGAAGGCAGTGTGTACAAAGGGTTCATGTTGCAGAATTAGATTCTGTGTTTGGTCTCTGTGTGCTGTCCAACAGGTGTGTCTTAATTCCACAGCTGAATGGGTATTGTCAAACAAAAGTGCATTACATTGAAGAGGAGGGCAGGAACAGGAGTGAATCGCTCCACATGAATCATGGACAAAGCGTCCGGCAGATGACCCTCTCGTGACCCCACAAAGAACAGCCTGGAAGACACAAAACACATTGCAGCACTGTGCAGGACACTTATCGCTTGTAAGTCGCTTTGGATAAAAGCATCTGCCAAATCCATAAATGTAAATGTAAATGTTTAAAAAGCTACAAAGGAACTAAGGAAGATATGACCCTGATAATGATAATGTATGACAGTGAGTCAAAGATAAAAACGAATAACCTGAAGGGTATTCCAAGTAGCTGATGAAGTGAATGCAGAGGAAATAGAGAAACACCAACACAGACTGAACACTGAGTCCTAAGCACTAATCCAGGAGCAACACAGTCTTAATTCAAAGCAAACTAAACGAGATACAGCAGCCATTAATACACTTTGGTAGGCTATGTCTCATCTTCATAATCAACATTATTTCCATACTTAATGGCTTCATCTGAATTATAGCTGATTAATGCAAATGCAAAATGCAAATGAAACCCATTTGCCCATTTCCCAAGATGCATCAGGATCCATCTACAGTATGTACTGTATTGGGCTGCATGACTCCAGATGGCATGCTACTATACCTTATTTACCCTGCAAAAGTGTCCTCATAAAAAGCTACTATACCTTATTTACCCTGCAAAAGTGCCCTCATAAAATTCTACTTTACATTATTTACCCTGCAAAAGTGCCCTCATAAAATTCTACTTTACCTTATTTACCCTGCAAAAGTGCCCTCATAAAATTCTACTTTACCTTATTTACCCTGCAAAAGTGCCCTCATAAAA
>JASCQY010000258.1:14321801-14332630 GCA_030264315.1 Sardinella tawilis
ACCTTATTTACCCTGCAAAAGTGCCCTCATAAAATTCTACTTTACCTTATTTACCCTGCAAAAGTGCCCTCATAAAAAGCAGAGAAGCAGAGCTAAGCTGTAGAGTGCCTGCCCAACGGACAGGAGCACATCTGGAACAGCAACCAAAGCCTGTCCCTACCCAGCCACAGTTTACTGTTCGTCTAGCCCTCAGTGTAAAAGTTCTGCTAGACAGAGCAAGCAAAGCAGCCCGTCCTCATCTGTCAAGAACTTGGGCTCTCAGACAGACATTACCAATTTTCTTTAAGAGAGACAGATGTTTTGCGTTCAGTCTAAGCAAAACACATTTTAACCACCTTTCCCTTTAAGAAAACTATTAATGAGGGCTTTACTCTTATGCATGAAAATACAACTGGCTAGGCTGCCTTTGGATCGACACAAAGTTAGCCATTGACAAGACTGCCGAGGGCTTTCATTAATCGGTGACCACGGTCACAGATAAGGCCTGAATGAGTGCATGACATGTTCCCCACATCATGTCCTACCTGGAGGCAGCGATGATGGAGGCGTTCAGTCCTCCGTAGCAGGACAGAGCCACAGCTATGGGGATGGTCCAGCTCATTACTCCCAGGGTGTGGTCTGCAAACGTCTGGTGGGGAAAAGAACGCGATGCAGCTAATGACTCAACCAAGCTAGCTCACTTTTTCACATAAACCACCACAACAACCTGTTATGTTGGGCTGTAGTTTTCCACTGTTTCAGTCAGGGTCACTTAGTCAAAAGAGTTCATTTCGGATCCTAGACAGGGTTGTATACAGTACATGCACTAAATCATCTTTTGTGTTATGCCTTCCTTGCCTGCAAATAAAGGGGGTCATACCTATGTTCCCCAGGTCCTATGTTCCCCACTCTGGTTAGGGTCAGCTTCAGGGCTAGGGTTGGGGTTAGAGAAAGGGAACATAGGACAGAGGGGAACATAGGACCCAGGGAACATAGACACGTTCCCCAAATCAAGCCTATGCAGCAGCAGCAGCAAACAAGCAGTGAAGACAGTAATAGGACCCTGATTTGACGGACACACAGTGACAGAAAGAGGCTGTGGAGGTGGGGGTGGGTTGCAAACTGATTGGCAGTGGAACGGTGTGAGTAGGCATGATGATCCAGCTTTTAATGAGGCGTCCTGTTCAGAATTACAAGCATAGCGGGGGATCAGCTAAGCAGCCTGCTAATTGAGATCAGCTGACTGAGATCAACTCAGGCGTAAGCTTGACTCTGTGGCCTGTCTGACCTAACGGTGGTGCTCCATTTCCACTGGGTTTGCTGGTGTGCTCCCTTTATAGTCACGTTAACTATTTTGCAGCCTTATTACAGGCGAAATCAGTGAGGCTAGTGATTTCAAAACGCTCCTTATAACATTCAGTTAGCATCTCCATGCTATCTGCTAGGACTTCTCCGAATACACTGTAAAAATAAATAAATAAATACAACTGCAGTCTAGACTTTCAATCACAAAAAGGACAATAAACTCTCTCGGTGGATGTCACTTCTCCCACACGGTTTGCGTCATTGACACACGTGAGTTCAGAGGTCAAGCTAGGAAGCAATGGATGAAAAAGATAAGTAAACAAAAATAACTCACCACTGCCACAGCATCACTGGCGAGGATGGCGCTCATGTCCAGCACGGCATAGTAGGCCACATTGGTCAGGATGTAAATGATGGTGACAATGGGCATGGAGACAGCAATGGCCAAGGGCAGGTTCCTGAGATAGATCACAGAATCATTTCACAAAGGTTAGAGAGGGCTTGCCATACCAAGATACACTATATTATCAAAAGTATTCACTTGCCTGCCTTGACTAATGTATGAACTTAAATGCCATCCCATTCCTAACCCACAGGGTTCAATATGATGTAGGTCCACGTTTTGCAGCTATTACAGCTTCAACTCTTCTGGGAAGGCTGTCTATAAGGTTGAGTAGTGTGTTTATAGAAGAGTTGAAGCTGTAATAGCTGCAAAAGGTGGACCTACATCATATTGAACCCTATGGATTAGGAATGAGATGGCACTTCAGTTCATACGTGAGTCAAGGCAGGCACGCGAATACTTTTGATAACATAGTGTAGGTTATACTGCAGGTGCAGCCATGTCAGAGTCTTCCAAAGGACAATAATGTTTGAAAGATAAAGCAATTATGTCCTTCAAAGGTCTGAATGACTGAAACATCAACTCATTGATAAGCTGGTTTGACTTTTATGAAAGCAGTTGCTGCAGTAGGCTACAGCCAAGTCATATTACAGAATCATATACTTCATTGAAATATGGTTCTAGCCACGGGAAGCAACAAAATCAAGCACAATTTACAATTCACCAACGTTGCGGTGTGAACCATTAACAATTAAATTCACAAACACACACACTACCAACATAGTCATGAAATTCTAGGAGGGGGACTTAACCATTTTCATTTTTCATTATCAATACATAATAATAATTATTATACCATCATAATGGCATAGCAAACAGTTCAAAATGTTCTGTACCCCCTCCCACTTAACACCACCCTTCCTAAAGCACCACACCATGTTTGCCCACACTGGGAGAATTACTGCTGATAATGGACATACGATATAACCTTGGTGAAATGATTTCAACGTGTGTGCATATTTTTTTTTATTTAACACATACTAATGATACCAAGATCATCTTGATTAATATTATAATTGTGGTGTTAGGTTTCCATATCATAACATGATTAGCATGGGGACTCATTTGTAAAACATGACTCTGGTCAATACATCTCTATGATGGGGGAATGTACCTCTCTGGATCCTTGATCTCCTCTGTAACAAAGTTAAGAGTGTCCCATCCTGAGTAAGAGAAGAGGGCTGAGTACAAGGCAAGAGCAATATCCCCTGGCTCTGTGGACGAACCCTGGAAGGAAGCTTCAAAGTTCATGGTGTACCCTGAAACACACATGCATGCACAAACACAGACATACAGAATTAAATCAGACAACCTTAAATGGAACATCAGGAACAAATCCATGCTTTTATCTATATACACCCCATATGCAACTAAATAGACAGAGAGAAATATAGACAGTTAAAGGGAAAAAAATCAATCAGCCCATATCCCTGTTCTTTGAGGCTACCTAGTGCTGTTGGTAGGTACAATAACGACCACATTTGATACAATGTAGACTGAATTTGCTAACTACCAGCTAACATTAACTGATGGGGACACAGAAAAACAAAAATGTTAGTGTTGGCTGCTGTTTCACTATTTGGCTGACATTGTACCAAATTCTGTCGTTCTCATATCTACCAACAGCACTCAGCATCGTCAAACAACAGGGTTGATTCCCTCCAGATAATCCCTTTTAAAGAGTACAATTAAATACTTCTGCCAGACTGCTTGCTTTGTGTCGATAGCTTACCTTGGCACAGCTTGACAATTCCTGTGATGATGATAACAATGAGAGCCAGGACTTTGGCATAGGTGAAAAGGTCCTGTACTCTGGTGCCCCACTTCACATAGGCAGAGTTTATGAATGTCAGCAAACCTGAAGTGTAAAAACGTCACAGCATGTTATTACATGTTGGCAACCATCGGTCTCTCCCACACAATACTAGAATGGGGGGACTACATGTATTTGAATGTGGCCATGGCAACCACAAGTGTTCAGATGCAACAATAAAAATGATGGATCTGCCCAGACTAACTTTCCATTGCACAAACGGCTGCTATAACTAGAGGATGGGAATTGATGGATACAAGTCTGTTCACAGAGTGCTTGTGTTTATGTTTATGTTTAAGTAACCCAATTCTCAGGCTCTGTGAGCTCGTGGACTTGCTCATATCTAGAGCTGACTGAATTTGTGCCAAATAAAAATCTAATTTAATAATCTAGTTTATTTTTGCGATACGACTTAAACCCACCTCTTCAGTATTCTTTCTGATACACAATCTTTTGTCAGTGGGTTTCCATCCAACGTTATTCGCCTTTAATATTCGCAGAGAATTCATTTGGCTCACGACTACGCGACTCTGCATGTGTTTCCATCAACTGTGTAATGCGAATAAGAAATGAACGTTAGGCTAATCAAGTGACATGTTCCGACCACCTGTGAAATTAACGTCTATGGACAGAAATGCGGTTAATGGGAATATACGCGAATTCAGATGTTTCCATCAACTTTATTCACATTTACCTTATTCGCATCAAAAGTCAAACCACCTCCCTGGAGCAATTCGCATTAAGGGACGGATGCGACTTTGCAGGTGTTTCCATCAAGGATCTCTTATTCGCCTAACTTAAAGGCGCATTTACAAGTTGGATGGAAACCCGTCTATTGATAATACTATGAGATCAATTTGAAACAGATTTTTCTGTCTATTTAATGCTTGCATTCTACACAGTAACCCTTCTTGAATTCTACATCATTTCATAATTCTGTGGAAGGTGCTAAAATGTCACTAGTCTATATACGATGAATATGCTAGTCTCCAGAAGAGACCAAGACTTGCAACTAGCATTGAAATTTATTAACAGCATTGTTACTCCAGAGTGAGAGGCCTTTCTCACGTCAGTGACACCCCAGTGTGAACTCACAGATGCAGGCAGCAGCGATGAGGCGCGAGGCGGAGTACGGCGGCTCACAGGTGGGGAAGAGCGGCTGCACCAGGTAGTTGGCGAAGGTGATGGCGATAATGGCCTGACTCGTGGGCTCGATGATCAGTAGCGACGTCCACAGGCGGATGAAGGCGATGAACCCGCCGAATGACTCCAGGATGTAGGCATAGCTGGCGCCCGACTTGGTGATGGTGGTGCCCAGCTCAGCGTAGCACAGTGCTCCAATGACTGAGAAAACGCCCCCGATGGCCCAGATGACCAGCGACAGCCCATAGGAGGCGCTGTAGATGAGAACTCCCTTAGGCGACACAAAGATGCCCGAGCCAATCATGTTCCCCACAATGAGACTGATGCCATTGAGCAGCGAGATCTCCTTCTTCAGCTGCATGCTTTCCTTGGGCCTGCCGCTGTCTGTCAAGCCCTGGGCTTCTGATCCAGAGCCCCCGTTGAGCTTGCTGGTCTCTGTGTGGTTCTCCATCCTTGTCTGTTGAGCTGCGATGCCAAGTCCAATGACAAGGAGGGAGAGGGGTGTGGGAGCTACTTGTCTGTGGTGTCCAACCTACAGCTTACATACACAGAGAACATGAGGACACATTGGAGAGAGGAGATTAGTTGTGGATGCTTCATTGAAAGAGGTAATGAAGGACACTAAAGGTTCTTGCAATCATTCACAAGAATAATACATCATATTTGCAGTCCACTGCTTGAAGAGGAAGTAGTTTCAGGCGACTTCCGCCTGATTCAGTGCAATAAAGTTTTGGGCTGGAAAAGTCAAATGTTAACTAACCAATAAAGATAACCAAGGGAACATCATTGACATGGATAAAATCATGCATAACATTTACCTAACCTTGCCAAAGCTAAGCTTCCAACTAGCGGTCATGTGACATCTCAACTTCTATCTAATGTGTTCACTTGGGTGTGAAGTCAGTTTGTGGTACAGCATGTTATGTGTTATCCATGTGTCAAATGAACTATGGACTAAATTGTATCCAAACTAATTCTCATAAATGCTTCATTTTGTTTTAATAGAGAAAAGGTCTTGACTTCAATCATAGTATTCAGAGCTTGGCAAACGCCCCCCCCACCTTTCAAAAAAGCACCAAAATATCACTGAAATGAGAGCAAAGACGTGCTTCAGTGACCTTTATGTTGACCCAACCTTGAACCTTTAATTTATTGCCTTTAATTGTCCCTGTATTCATTTTGGGTCATTGTGCCAAGGAAGAAACAGGCCTAAAATTTAGCTTCTTTTTCAAGTTCATCAAATTCAGTGAAGTTTAAGTCATCAAGTTTGTCTTTACTATCTGAGAATAGCCTATATAATTTGTGATGTGTACACACGGTATTATCCACCATTTTGCTCTAGTGACCTTTTATTGTGATCACCATGTGCATTACTTTCACCGATGCACGCTTTTATCGCACCATTATCTCCAGACATAGCCTATACTTGATTAAATATAGCCCAATTATGTGAAGAATTTTGCTGAATAGACTGTAAGAGAGACAGCCAAGTAGTCTGATAAGTAGCCGTCTCTCTTTTGTGTGTTTTCAAAGATACTGATGCCTAAATTTCCCTAGCGATAAACAAAATATCTCTTCAATCACCTCTCATCGCATAGTTTCGTTGCATCATGTAGGTTACTTCCTGACCTTTTACAATATTCGGTGGCCTGCAGTTTGATGATGAACAATCTAAAACTTAAACCATCTTACAAATCAACCATAGACGGTAAAATGAGTCAAGGCGTCGAGAAGCCTGAGGAAATCCATTCCAGAAACATTTCCAAGAAAATAGGCTACAATGTGTCACTGTCACGCGTTTATAGTAGGCTAACATCGGTAGTCTACGACATTACCTGACACCTCTGATGTAGTGGCCAAGTAAAGCGCTCGTTGTTACGGAACATGAAAGTAGGCTACATAAAGAGTTGTTTAGGCTACTAACTCTCAACAGACACGATCCTTATTTAGAGCGGTAAAAGAACTTACAGATCCACATAGAATACATTTAAATGTCATCTGATCGCACGTTTAAAAAAGCATCACAAAAGGTTGTGACTAGGCTCTGGTTGTGACTTGAGACAGCCTGGGCAAAGGATAACCTACATCATACATCACTTTGTAATAGTGTATCACTTGATGCGCACCCGGACAAAACCATACAACTGAAAAGCAACACAAACAAAGGAAACTACAGCGATCAACTTACAGTCTGGACAAACGGAATATCTGATACGAAGATGATCGTTTTTCAGAGATTGCAGACAATCCTCAAGCTCAGGGATAACCCTTTTAGCTTTTTAAACGGATTAAATTAATAATCATATGCGCTTGCAGTACTTTATTGTTTAGAGAGTCAAGTTTCGGTAAGAGCGTCAGCCCCCTCCTCCTCCTTTCACTGCACAGGAACAAAACAGGACTATTAGTCAGCTGAGAAACGGCAGAGACACCGACAAGAGCAGCACAATAGCAATCCCGCAGTAGCCTAACGTTAATTGAACATAAAACCATAATTTCAAGGCGGCGCAGAAACATTAACGTTAGCCCATATGTAAGTATGGAAATGTAATGTAATGTAGGCCTAACGTTAAAATGTATCACGACCACAGGCAACTGAATCTAAAATACACACCCAGCCTCTCACAGTTTTGCAGCCCTCCACGCCATAAAGACTATTTTTATTCAATAAAATTTTCGATTCAGAACGCACACACAGTAGACGCTGCGTAATTAATAACACAAATAATGTACATGGCGTCAGGATGATCTTGAAAGAGCTTTCAGTGACTTGCAGTTGTCTGGTAAATGTATAGGCTACGTTATATCTGCCAGTTTTATATTTCCAGGCAAGAGTGCCGCCTTCACATTTGGTCAAATATAAAAGGCTACATTAAAAACATTAGTTCCACTAGGCTACTGGACAAGATTGCTACCTCAATATGACTGTCCAAAGATGGCTTAATAAACACAGACATTTCAGAGGCCTTACCTTGGTATAGTTCGTTTTTCTCTCTAGGCTGGTACTAAAATGTGTTTCTCCAGGAGCATCTCCAAGCCATCACCCGCAACCGCTGAAGGCAAGTGTCACGTGACGCCGGCTGCACCGGCAAAAATCACGTGAAGAAATTACCAAGGCACCGGAGTCCCTTCCCCTGTGTCCAGTCCACCACTTCTAGCACGCAGTAAAATCCGAGACTCTACCGCATGTGTGTGGCAGTAGGCTACCTGTTTCTGTCAGGCTTAATATTGCCGTGGTCTCCACCCACGGGCGGAGTTTTGCCCCACATGTGCAAGTGGGAACCTCACTGGCATCTGTCTAAAGTGGACTGCATCTACAGGCTGAGAACTAAGAAATCTATTTGCTGTAGGCGTGTGAGCACCCCATGGTCAAGGTCTTTCCTTTAGAGCATAATCAGTCCAATGTGAAAATTGCCAGTGAATCAACTGTAGTCCATTTTGGATGAGATGAACTACTTAGAAAAGTAGCTTATAAAGTAATGAGAAGTCTACCAAATGTCTCTGACTAGGATACAGTTAAATTACATTTATTTAATTTCTTGCATCTCTCCTTTCCTAAATTACAAATTCCATTCACCTTTACACCAGGCATTACAGGACAAGACAACATTTTGGGTTTTGGTACACAAATTATTTTAGGCAGGCAATATGGAGAATAGCATTCAACCTTTAGCCCTGGGGAGTCACAGCATTCTAATTTGTGTAGTTCAACTACAGGCCCAAGCAATTAGACACATACTGTGAGAAGACTAGGAGCATGGTACGTTGGAGGACCACTGTAGCTTTTAGTGGAAAATAATGCAGTTGAGGCCCAAACTAAGCCAGATAGATGAATGTCAGTGTATTATAAAATAAATACATGATTCTATGACTGATAATATAACACATCATATAATGCATACAGCATATCAAAATAAACTCTGCTACAGAAAGATGAAGCAATGTGTATTTCCAAAAACTTCAAAGCGCTCACAAAAACACATAGAAACATTTGAAATAATTTTGGATAAATATGTTTGATTCAGCCTCTTGTTACAAGATACAGAGTTATTAACACAGTGTCAAAGTCACAAATAAATTTGGAAGGATAATTACAAAAAATTGGCATAGATTTCTCTACATAGTGAAAGTTTCACCAAAAAGGTGTCGTCTCTCCCTTAATGCACCTATTATCCATGGACAAAAATAAACAAATTCAGATCACTGAACATTCACACAACAGTATAATGTGTATTCAGGACAGAAAAGTGGTCAACATTCAGAGATAATATTGTTTTATAAAAACTACAGATAGATGAGCCATCACATGTTTTGTTTCTGTGTGGGACTTCCACATTACTCTATAAAGTTAATCAGGTGAGAACAAGTGTGAACTCACAGAAAACTTGTTGGTTTCGGGTGTTTTTAAATGCTCCTTTAATATAAAAGCTTTCACACCTTCACTGATTAAATACTTCCCTCCACCATCCCTCTACATTACGTGTAGAATATGCTATAGGTGGCAATGGCACATTAAAACAAACTCTGTCAGCTTTAAAATATGTCAGTTTCTGGACTCACTATCAGTAGTGTTGAAGTGTCTCTGTTCTGTGATAAGATAAAGGTGTGGTACCATCTTGTCAAACACAACTATGCTTAAATGAACCCTTTGTCATCATAACTCCTAATAGGCTTTGGTAAAAAAATGATCTTCAGTCCGTGCAGCCCTTAAGCTGTCCACACAGTGCTTGTGTTTTAAAAAACACAGTAAAAAGTTGTTGTTGTTTTTTTAAACTATACAACAAACCCAACCCCAAATTCTCATAATGTACATAAATAAATACATGCAGAGTTCTGATAGTAACCATTCATAAGAAAAGGAAGAGAGTCCAAAGCTAAAGATCAACCAAAATGTAGTACAAAACCAAGAAAGGTACAAGAGTATTTGTCCAAATATATCGCCTTAATGCCACATCCAGTAAATTTCACCCACCATCATCGGCAAGCCCAAAATGGCTTTGGCTCAGTGAACCATTTGGCTTCTTTCTTTAGTGGCGGTCGTGGCAGAAACCAGACCAAGTGTGATGGCCACCAGGGCGGCGACCTTCTCTCCGAGGCAGCAGCAGGTGTCCAGCATGCAGCGTGTGCGGGCAGCCAGGGTGACCGTTGCTGTGATGATCTCGTAGGCCTCGTAGCTCAGGGCCTGTCGCGATCTCAAGACATCCAGCAGATGGTTAAGTCGTCCCTCGGTCATGCCTCGTACGATGATCTCACGCCGCTCCTGCAGCAGGCCGCGGCAGCTCAGACGCCGTGGGGGAGAGGATCCTGGCAGGCCTGGAGTACGGGCAGAAGGGTGAAAGGTCAAGGTCAACGAATGAGAACATTGCAATCTGCACTCAATATAATGAACTATTTTCTGAGCTCTGAACATTGCAAATCTGAATCTAAAATGTAACTTTGTTGTGTAAAGTTGTGTGAAAATTGCTACTACAAGTACTGGATTACATCTAAAGGGTATATATCTGCAGATTTGCGAAGCTATTATTATGCTAAACACAGGCCTTCGGGCTACTTTTGTGCAATCAAACTTTAACAATCAAGACCAGCTTTCAGTTTCACAAGGAAAATAGAGGCGGGTCAGTCCGTGAAGTTTGGAGAAACACGCTGCAAAACAAACACTGTCCCGCGGGAGGAAGCGCAATGGGTCCAGATAAGGCAGTGGAGACACAGCGGAGCAGGAAGCTGGGGGAGGGTGAGGGGGGTGTTGGGGTTGAGAGGGAGCAAGGGCTGCCCCCCAGAACTGCTTACTGTGCACAAGCACCAGGCACCACACAAGGCCAGGGCCACACAAGCCCTCACTAGGGGCCCAGCCTGCCACCATGTTTGTGACCTCTCGATGTTTTGGTTGTTTTTTTTAGTCGAAAACAAAGCAATTGAGTGTGTGAACAAGCTTCTCTGATCCTCACTGACCACTGACCACATCAAGTCATTGGCAGCATAGTATTCCCTGACTTGTAATAAGCCTTGACCTAGTCTGGACTGAATTTTTGAATGGGAAGTTTAGGAACTGCCATTTAAAAACAAAATTTTATCACAGATTAGCCTGGTCCATACTTAAACAACTAGCTTGACAATATGGGATCTTAAGGGCATTGCAGAAATTAACACATGAATATTTATGCCTCATAATTACTATCTATGTCATGGCTT
>JASCQY010000258.1:14471427-14486555 GCA_030264315.1 Sardinella tawilis
GGGGGGGGGGGGGGGGGGGGGGGGGGGGGTAAGCAGGGTCTCTGCCAGGGCATGATTTGGAAGTGGGGCTGGGGCTGGGGTTGGGGTTGGGGTTGAGAAGGGGGGTGGGGGTTTGGGTGTTGGGGGCGACGAGAGCCAGGGGCTTATCTTGGCCATCAGGGCAGCGGTGTTGGCGAATGGGGGTGAGCTCGGCGGGCCGATGCGACCCTGTCAGCATGATAAACGCGTCCCGCTCCCTTATAGCACGGCTCGGCAGCGGGGGGGATGGCAAGGACAAGCTGGCAGATCGGGATTGTGCATTCACTCCTCCTTTTGGCAGTGAGCTCTCCTCCTCTCATCCCCCTCTCCTCCTCCTCCTCCTCCTCCTCTCGGCTGGTCTTCAGGTGGTGCTGGATGTTGGCTGTGGCACTGGAATCCTCTCCATGTTCGCAGCGAGGTCTGGTGCCAAGAAGGTCATCGGGGTCGACCAGTCCGAGATCATCTACCAAGCTATGGACATTGTAAGGTAAGTGTGTTATGCAGAAGTCAGCACTGGATCGAAACTTTCACTAGAGTGGGTGAATGAGTGAACAAGTTACCCAGCTGAATATTTTCCCCCCTCCAATCTTAAAAAACAGTATTTTGAAAACCATGACAAGCCAAGCATGTCCCCAAAGCTATAAGGTGAAGGTTCTGAATCACCAATTGGTGTGGGTATGTTAATTAGGTGCTTTCATGTCTAAATTGCCTGTCTGATATCCGAATTGGACATCTATTGGTCTATCTATTGGACTGCATTAAATGCACAATTAGTCATTCCTTTGTCTGACACATCCATAGGCATGTCTGGTTGGGGACATGCGTTATCTCTCCAGGTGCCCCAAGCTCTGTAATGTACCCCGTGACCTTCCTGCCCTACCTAGACTAATCTTCCCCCGGGGTCCTTTCTTGCCCCTGGTTGGGGGCAGATGCTTGAGGGTTGCTCGCGTCCTGGGATGAAGGGGTTCGGTGTCGGTGAAGCCCTGACGGAGGACTGCCTGACCTCCAGTGCTCTTTTTATTCGGTCCTGGAGCACGACTCCAGTAAATCCACTGTTGTGAGGCTCGACACGTGACGCTCGTAATTTCTAGCCCGCCGCCGCTGCGGACTGCCACTGTCTTCTCGTCTCCCATACAATACGAGCCCCGCCACCCCCGCCACCCAGGGGTTTTTATGGCCTTATTCACGCCACCTCCCCAACCTCGGCATTATTAGCCCTCCCCTCATTTGCCATAGCGCCGGAATGGGAGTCATTTACATTGGCCCATGGTCACCTCAACCTCGTCTCTCAGTGGGTTGTGCCGCTTCTGTGGCGGCACGTTTCCTGATGGCGGTGCTTGTGATTGTGTGAGGTGTCCCCCGGTGCAGGTGCACGCTGGGTGCAGGGAACTAGCTTTAATTTTACAGTCCAGCGGCTCGCCGCGGGAGACGCTCGGCCCGCGGTTTGTGTGGCTCACGCCTCACGGCCCCCAATGTTTGCTCTGGTTTAAATATCGCCACGTTTACCACTGCGTCTCCATTCTTCTCTCTCTCTCTCACTCTCTCACTCTGTCTTACTCTTTCTCTCTATCTTTTCTCTCATACTGACTTTCTTTCTGTCTCTATCTCTCTCTCTCACACACACACACACACACACACACACATTCCCTTTCCCTACATGCCCTCTGGAGCTCACAGTGTCAGCAGTAAAAGATGATGTGCCTTGACTATACTCATCATTACAATAGCGGTTGTTGTTTGAGGCACTGCTGACTGACGACCAGTCTGCAGGAACACCTCCCCACAGTGTGTGTGTGTGTTTGTGTGTGTGTGCGTCTGTACGCACGTGTTTAGCCCACTGCATTGTTCTCTCAGGGATCCGAGAGCAGTTCATTTGCGTTTCGCAGTGAGTTAGTGTGTGTCTACTGATTTTATTGACCAAGTTAATTTGGGCTCTGTCGCTACTTGGGTGATTAATTGTTTACTCCAAGAGCATGCAGATTTAAAGCTAATCTTAGACCTGGCAGTGGGACATTTTTCTAAGGTTGGAAGCCCGTACAAAAAAAATCTAGTGGATGAGGTTTGTGTGATTGGCTAATCCAGTATTCTCTTGTGTCTGTAACCCTCTGTAGTCTGGGTTACTGAACCTGTCCCCAGGGATATGACACCAGTGGAGGGAGAGAGAGAGAGAGAGTGCAGATGAAAGCCAGTGGAGAGCACTCTATAGTAGCACTCTCTCTCTCTCTCTCTCTCTCTCTCTCTCTCTCTCTCTTTCTCTCTCTCTCTCTCTCTCTCTCTCTCTCTCTCTGCTGTATCTGACATTGTCCTCTAAATTACCCCTGTAATGAGATTACAGCGTTTTCCCCTCACTAAGACAGTCCTGGGAGGGGGAATGGGAGGTGGGGGGGCTGGGGGCTGGGGGCTGGGGAAGGGGGGTGGGGGGTGCGTGAGCACCACTGTGGGCCTCTGGGAGAGTGTGATAGTGAGGAGGGGCACAGATAAGGATCGGCCGGGCAGAAACGCGCTGCGCCGCCGTGAGTAATCGTTCTGTCCCCACTAACATTAGCTGTCATGGTAATGGAGTATTCAGAGAGATTGATTCTCAGAGGCGGCTGGTCAAAAGAAGGGAAGATTGTTTAAAGTTGGGTGTCTGTCACACACACACACACAAGCTCAGAGGTTCTCAGGTGAAATTGGTGTTGGGGTGTTTTTTGTTTTTTTTTTTCTTTTCCAGGAGAGGCTTGGAAGCTGGTGATTCCGGTATTCCCGGCATCTACTGTAGTGTAGGGAAATGAATATCCTTGATGGAGGAGGCTTCTCTTCATTTACATTTTGGGAAAGAGTACACCAGTGCTCCCGATTAATAGCAGAAATGTATCAGTTATGTACTGTATTGCTTATTTATTTCTTTGTTTGTTTTTAGGACATATGAAACAATTTCATTTTTGTGATTCAGGATTTTAAGGCTGTCTTAGATTTGCTTGGTCTTGTTGGGTCATTTTAGTCATGCAATATTTTCTGAAGTAAAACTGTTGAGTGCTTGGTGAGTTTGTTTGCGCCCTAATGTCTGATATCCCTCCACCAGATCCAACAACCTGGACGACACCATCACTCTGATCAAGGGCCGGATAGAGGAGGTGACGCTGCCAGTGGAGAAGGTGGACATCATCATCTCAGAGTGGATGGTGAGTGGAGTAGAACTGCTGAGCTAACTACGAATCACAACAACAGTCACAAATCACACATCACAACCAGTCACTCCGGCTCCGCAGGACCACTTGTGTTTGAACCGTATAACTAACACGAGGGCAGGATTTTTGGGTCTTGATTTTTTTAAAAGTCAAGTTTGTTTCGGGAAAAATCCCTCCTAATCACAGCGAGTTTTAGCAGCTTTTGAAGAATTCAGGTACCTTTGGCCCTAAAGGTTTTAAAACTCTGCTGAAACGGTTATGAAATCCTGTTGGGACTAAATGACAGTGGACACACATGAAGTCATAAAGCGTGGATATTTAGCACTTTTCTTTTAGTAACAGGGAACACTGAATTTATGAACTAGTGATCCTCAATAAAAATTATTGCAAAATGTGAAAAAGCTTAATGTAAGAACTTTTATGATATGAACACAAAGTAAGTTTTTGTGAATACAGTGGAATAGAAACACAAAATAAGTTGCTTTGACAACTTGCTAAATGTACATTTCATGTTCGAAGGAATTTTGGTAAAGAAAAGAAAATGCCATTTTATATAATTTAATTTTTGAGTGATTTATTATTATTTATTTATTTATTTATTTATTTATTTATTTCATTTTTTTTGCTTTGTGCTTGAGCTGCCAAGATTAATACCACGTATTGAACAGAAACTCTAGAACTGCAGTTAGATGACCATCAGTCAATAATCCACATTCAACCAGCTCCAACATGCTGAGCTGCTCTGTGGAGCTGGTGCATTTCCATGATGCAGGGGTACACAGTGCTCTTGGTGACACCATCCCTTATGGGGCGCTGGTATAAAACATAGCGGAGACCCACGCTTCCCTCTCGCATAATGAAATGATTTCATATTCATGAGTCGGGTCTTATCTGACCATCTAATGACTTCCCAGCATGCTCGGGGCCCATACGTGTTTCTCAGGCTGCTGCTGCGGTGGAGGCCTCGGAGCTCGGCACTCTGGGTAAATTGAATTTCTGCCGTGCCAATGTGCTGTGGAAAGATGAGGGATAGTGGACATAATCTCCAGTGGCGTAAACTCTGCCGGCATTAATAAATTTGCGGATTCAGCCGTCACTTTTCATCTGACCACCCTGACAAGACAGATGATTATCCCGTGTGGAGAGGGTGGCCCTTGCCCCAGTGGACATTGCTGCTCTGAGCCTCTCAGGGAGGGACAGTGAAATATGTATGATGGACAGAGAAATGAATCGCCCAGGTACACCTTTTTATTTGGAGGAGTTGCTTCTCTGTCATCTGACATGATGTACTATTTTGTCCCAGTTATATTGCCTTGCACATGTTATTTTGCGTACATGTGTTGTTCTGTCCTAGTTGTTTCTGGTTGGCACCTGCCGGCGCTTATTTGCATTAAGCAGTTATGTCTGTGAAATGCAATGTCTTATGGAGCATAAACAGAGGCTTTGGTTGATTACTGCATGTTAACTAAAGAGGAGTTCTCTAGTGATTACATAGGCAGTGAAAAATGGAGGTGTGTGTGTGTGTGTGTGTGTGTGTGAATGTGTGTGTGTGTGTGTCCGTCCGTCCGTCCGTCCGTCCATGTGTCCGTGTGTGTGTGTGTGTGTGTGTGCATGTTGATGCAGGCAAGGACCAGAGTAGCCAGTCATGCTCACATCCATCCAGGTGTTGGAGCCTGAGGGGGAGTGTTTGGCTGAGTGTGGGCCAGAAATGAGTGGAGCTGAGTTGGGACAGCCTGGCAAGCTGTGCAATACATCACCGCTTTGCCCATTACTGCCCCTGCTCCCACCCCCCACTCCCTCTCCCCACCCAAACCAACTCACCTCAGGCAGGATACACGTGGGTGATGCCAGCCTTGTCCTTTTTATAGTGCCTCTACCCAGAGTTGGGTTCAAAAGCTCTGTGTGTGTGCGCGCGTGTGTGTGTGTGTGTGCGCGTGTTTGTGTGTGCAGAGGTGGGTACAGAAATGGGTCACACCGCCAAAGGTGCCAGGCAGCCAGAGGCTCCGCACAGAGGACGGCCCACAAAGTTCATCCCTAAATTTAGCAACTTTTCAGTGCAGCGTTGCCGAGTCCCTCAATCCCTTGTGTTGGCAGCAGAGCTCAGATGTAACCAACGAGTCAAATTTTCATAAACGAGAGAGAGAGGGACAGAGAGAGACAGACGGAGGGCAGGAGACCAGTCAGGGTAATGGCTTCCACCATTCCAGGAGAGAGTGATTGCGTGCTGCAGGCCGTCATGTTTTTCCATTCATCTCGTGATGTAGGAATATTTTCTCTGCTGGAGGGCGCATTACTCCTGCTGTCTCGGGTGGTGAAAAATGGACTGCGGGTCCAGTCCACACGTATTAAAGTAAGATTAGGGTCAGTAGAGCTCCACGTCCACCACTGCTACCACCAGACCCCAATCCTGACAGATTGAGAGGAAAATGCCTCAATGTTGTCACGGCGATTGTGCAGTTAACCTCCTCCGTCCCTCGTCATCGCCCTGGCGCGTTCACCCAAGGGTGCCAGCCTGTGTAGGCTGCCGACAGGTCACCCAAGTCCATTCTCGGAAACAAAACATTAGAGTCTTTTTAGTTGTGTTACTACTATAGAGTATCCTCAGTGGGAATATCCCTGGACTGTCTGCTGTGTCTCACTAACATTGGATGGAAAATGCCATTGCCTCGGAGATGGACTTTGTGGAGAAATGAATTACGCTGGTGGTTGCTTAGGAGAAAGTTCACTCCCTTTGAGGAGAAGACTATGCCTTCCCTCCCATCAAAGTCTTCAGGGGCTGTCAGACGTGTGTGTGTGTGTGTGTGTCTGTGACTTGTGTCTGTGACTGTGTGTGTATGTCTGTGTGTTGTGTACGTGCAGTTTAATAAATCAGAAGAGGTAATTTTCGGTGGGACGAGTCGTTGTCTGCCGGAGAGGTGTTTGAAAGACGGCTCAAAGGCGCTGCCTTGTCATTTCATAACTCACCGAATTGATCCACACTCGAAGCACAAGGAAAAAACAAACAGGGCGCTGGAGATAAGAGAGAGTATGAGAGAGAGAGTGAGAGAGAGAGAGAGAGAAAGCACACAGACTGAGGACTTGTGACACTAGTTCAGGCCTAGAGAACTGGAGAGGATGTTGGCGAGAGGAGGAATAAAGCTCGTCACAGACAGATCCATCATGCCTGGCTTCGGCTTCGGCTGCGTCTGTTCTGTCCTGCTCCTTTGTATTGCTCCGACATCAGGAAATAAGACTGCACTCTCGAGCTCATTCGCAGGTGAGGGGTGACGGATGGAGTAATCCCACACTGGCCCAGACGCAGGAGCTTTGCTGTAAACACACTTGCGCAGAGGCACCAGTCGATGCCATTGATACAGGTCTTTACAAAGGCAGGCCTCTTAATGCGGTTTCAGTTCTTTGTTTGCTGCTCTTTAAATAGAGTGCTTAGATTGTTAGGATTCTTTTAACCTTAGTTTTTGTCTTCGGCCAGAGTTTGTGTATTTCCAGTTAGGCCTGCATAACATAGTCAAAATGTGCAAATTGAGATACTATTCTTCAAAATAGTAATCGTACTTAGTTTAAAAAAACTAATATAGAGCATATTAGCTGCACAGGCCCTGTGTCTGCTGGACATGGCTCTCATAGACCCCAAACATTGAATAGCTCATTCCCAGAGAATGTATTGCAACATAGGCCTGATGTGCAGTGTAAATTGCAGTTTGTTCACACAAGCGTGTCTTGATGTGCCCCTCTGGATTATGTTTATCTTAAAGGTCCATAAACTTTCTCTTTTTTCAGCATCTAGTATGTGCTGTATTGTGGGCTTTGGAGTGGGCTTGGAGTCTGCTTCTGCATCGTATAGATGAGGAATGGTAGGAAAAGCAACATCATTGTGTAAGTTTGTTAAAGTGAGCTGGTTTGCTGCAACTGAAAGAAAAACTTGTGAAGACAAAGGTAAATAAATTGGGTGCTTCTTCTGATCTCATGCTGGTGGGCTTTTTTGTCTTGACATTAGCAGTGGTAATAAGGGCTGTGGTGATTTGTTAGATAATCTTCTGCAGGTATTCATGTTTAGAGCCTAAACCTAACAGACTTTAGGCGCGGGGTAGCATAATGAAGTGCCATCCATTTTCCAAACCGCAATAAAGACAGTAACATTAACAAATGGAATTGAATACACATTTTTGGAGAGGGTGGTGTAGAGCTTTAATTTATTTTAATAAAAGTCCAAACTGACTTTGAAATTGCTCTTTGTAATTGTAGAGCTCAATTTCATTGGTCAAATGTTTGCATGCAGAATGTGAATCCTTGGGGCCGATAAATAAAAGTGTCTCTTCGTGTTTATTGTGCTACTGGCAGTCTATTGCAGTTTATCTACTCTGATGTTTATGATGAAAATACAATTTACTGCTCATCACTATTCTTCCTCTGTCGGCATTGTCCCAGACCTGTGCATCCCTGCACACCATCTCCTCCTCTTCCTCTCTTGTCTCTGTGTGTGTGTGGGGCATTGCTTAGTGTGTGTGTGTG
Source organism: Sardinella tawilis (assembly GCA_030264315.1). Lineage (NCBI taxonomy): Eukaryota > Metazoa > Chordata > Actinopteri > Clupeiformes > Clupeidae > Sardinella > Sardinella tawilis. The sequence goes on from JASCQY010000258.1 coordinate 14,479,125, forward strand.
TGTGTGTGTGTGTGTGTGTGTGTGTGTGTGTGTGTGTGTGTGGGCCATAGCTTAGTGTGTGTGGTTGCTCTGTGTGTGATGGCGCTGTAGCTGAATTAATGGCAGATTCCCATCCGTGGCCTCATTACCTGCTGATAGGAGTTTTACCTGCCTCAGGAGAGGACAGCTGTAATCATTCATCCAGTCCCTAGGCCTTCACAGCCTGTCTCTCACTCTCACACACACACACACACATGCACACACACACACACACACACACATGCACACACACACACACAGTTTAGATACAGCGTTTCTCTTCTGGCACAGGTCAACAAGAGGCCCTCTCTGCGTCTGACTGAGAGCAGAGCGGCCTGGGACCACCACAGAGATGCTCATTTCCCCTGGAAACTTTTCTCCTCTCGCTCTTATCAGCCAAACGCCTCTGCTCACCTAAATGATAGTCAGCCCTGCTGGGGGGAGGGGGGGGTGGCTTTATTCCCCTGTCTCATAGAACTCTCATTTGCTCTTCTCCTGATATCCCATAATTCCTCCTATCCATCATTCCAAATGGAGCTTCGCCGGTTCCTCCATGCGTTCACGTCCGCCGCATGTTCTTGCCTCCTTCCCCTGCTCTGCTCTGGTCGTTTTTGCAGGCTGCCGCCACTCCACCAACAATGCAGCTCTCATCGAGCTTTTGTGTTGGGAGAGGAACCCCCACCACGCCTGGGCATTGGCTGGGAAGTGAGCTTGTCTCCCTTTAATGGCCTTATATGCCATGGAACATTGCCCTCTCATAAGCATTCATATGGAAATCAGGTCCCATCGCTGCAGGCGGAACAATGGCCTACCCACAGCAGTTTTGGCTGCCGCACACTGTGTGTTATTTAGGGAACATGCTAGCACGCTAATTCACATTCTGCTCTCCAGCAGCTGTCCCAGGCAAGCACTCGAATGGCATGACATTTGACATGATGATATGAGAATGATTATGACTTTGGAATGCCAGTGGGACATGGAATGAGAACACTGGTTTGGGTCAATGCAAGTTAGAGTGTCAACGATCTATTGTGTTCCCTGAGGGAAGTGTCCTAACTATAACAGGAAGCTAGTTGCCACTATAACATTCAGAGTATCAATTACATCATCATCAAAGTCAAAAATTACTTAATATCTATTTTTCACCAACACCTACAATTTGGTCCAGTCAAGTTAATTGTTAATTTCTTTGGACGAAAGGCATTCAACACGTCATCAGGAGTGTTAGACTTTCCTATGTGAATTCTAACAGTTCAGAATCACTTTGCATCTAACCCTGGGAACGACCACAAAGAAGCCACATTTCTAGAAAGTTGGCTTATCCCTTTAAGAACAATTGACTGCTGAGAACTGGAATTGGCAGTCTGTAGTTAAAAACTGGCAGTGCTCCTTGAAGTGCAATTGGGCAGAAATCAACCAGTAAGCAGTGTGGAGTTTAACAACAATTTGAGCATCATCAGAATGTGTACCTTCCCCATTGTTATCTGGGATTATAGACACCAACTGTCGTGACTTTCAGTTGATGTAATTTGATTCTCTCTCTCTCTCTCTCTCTCTGTATGAGAGAGAAAGAGAGAGAGAGAGGGGGAGACACAAAGAGATTGGAGAGATTGTGTCAATTCTTTTTCCCCCTGGAACATAGTGTGATGTTATTGGGGAGTAATTGAAAAGATTTTACAGCAAAATGCTTTGGCTTTTGAGCATGTACAGAAGAAGACTGTGCTGATGCCAGGCTTTTCATGAGGCCAGAATGACAGCCCTGGGCACCAGGACAACTGCTCACTGCAGTCCCATTGACAGGGGCTCCATCAGAGCTGTGTAAACTTGAATGCCTATTAGCCCAAACCAGCTTTTTTGGGTTTCACAGAAACTGCATGGCATAGAGACAGTGAAGTCTTCCACATCAATTCTATCACAAAATAAGACATGACTTTTAATCTATGTTGTTGTGGACACACACACACACACACACACACACACACACACACACACTCGGAATTATTGCTCCAAGACATTATCAAGCTTAAACTGTGAGAGAAATCGTAAAATTACTCATTCAAAATGTTTGTGTGTGTGTGTGTCCGACTGTGTGTGTTTTGTCTGTGTGGTGTAAATTTATAAGATAATTAATTTAATGTGCACGAAGCGTCTCATCTCATTTTCATTAGGCCTACTACTCTCATTAGTTGCCTTCATGGAAATCTGCTCCGATTCGGCGACGGGCCGCCTGTAAATCAAAACGCCACTTCACTTCCCACTAATGCTCTGCTCTCAGCACCATTACGCTCCACACACACACACACACACACACACACACACACACACACACACATTGAGATGGGGAAAGAAAAAATCAGCCAAAACGACAAGCAAGCAACAAACTCTGCTGATCTACCTTCTTTTACTTTTGTACTTTTTTCAGACTTACTGTAGATCTTGCCTGGAAAATCTGTGGTAATGACTTTCTTGAGCAGCTTGTGTAAAGTGGCTCAGAGGCGGTGGACGACATTCCGCATTCTGTCCAGAATTCCATGTCTGGTTCCACGCTACAGCTTCGGCCCATGCTGTCCTCCTCTCCTCCACTCTGGCCTCGTGGATCCCAGCCATAGATTTCCTGCCAGGGCCCATTATTCCCTAGCGTTTGTGCTCAGAGCTGACCTCCAGTGCCGCCACTCAATTAGCCTGGAGTTGTCCACTATACGGGCCAGCTGCAGCTGTGCACGCCCTGATGAATGTGGAGGAGCGCTCTTTGGTGGAGGCCATCACAGCCTCTTCTCAAGCGCTCGGAAGGGTCTGGAAAGGTGCCATTTCAGAGCGGGAGGCTCTATTATGCCAATAGAACCACTTGCAAGCTTGACAAAAGCACCATTCGAGTGCAGTAGACTCTTGGATGTTGTTAAAAAATAGATGTGATATAATCATTGTACTGGACTTGTTTAACGCTTGATGCCCACTGCTGTGATGATGGTGAGAGTAGAGGTTTTGCCTCCCTCTTTCTTAAGAAACTCAGAGAAGTGTACATCTATGAAAATTGCTTGCGTCACACCCCACTAGTTAAGCTAAAGAATCGCACAGTGCAGCAGTTTTTGGTCTTATCATGAGATGGCTCTGGGAGAGATTGCATTACCTTGGTTTTGCAACAAGGCCATCAAACCTGACTTATTATCTCTTCCCCCAATGGGCTTCTGTGCCTGGCGATGTTGTGTATAGTACTACTGGAGCAATGAGATTCTGCACAGAATGGAATTATAAGCACAAGGCCTCTTGTGCAGCGGCAGCGTCAGGTCCAGAGCTGAGCTGAGCAAAGCTTAGTTGTAGGCAGTGTGTTCATCATACTGTATTCTGTCCAGCCTCATCGTTCACACTCCACTGCCTGGACTATTCTCCCCTAAGCCTCCACGCAGTGCGGGAATGCTACCTTGTTTCCGTAATTAATGGTGAACATGCAAAGAGAGAGAGAGGGGGAGAGAGAGAGAGAGAGAGAGAGAGAGAGGGTGGAAGGAGAAAAACAAGGAGCGAAGGAGAGGGAGAGAGCGTCACGATGCAGGGGCCTTGAAGTCGAGGGCTTGGAGGATGGGTAATTCAGCTTCCGGAAGGCTCTCTCCCTGCAGTGGAAGCAGCCGCCTGTGAAATTGGGTTCTAAATTACAGCGTGGGGAAGATCGGCCATCAGTCCAACGCTGCAGCTGTTTAAAAATGACCCGGGCCGGGACCAAGGACAAAAAGCAGGTGTGCCGCCGCCGCTGGCAGCCCCGTGGCTCTCTGACATAAAAATAGCACAACACCACCAAATCATGGCCAGATCACCACAGCTGTACCCCCCCATACACACACACACACACACACACACACACACACACACAGTCACACTCTGTCTGGAGAAGCTACAAGACTGGATGTGATCAGCGTGGCCAGCTGAGTTCACTCAAAGGACAGAGGTGCCTTTATTGGTCATATATTTACACACTCTACATCCCCCCCCCCCCCAGGCGTGAGCCAGTCCGGGGTTTGAGTCATTAAGGAGCTTATCAGTGTGGCCTGACTGTCACTCCTCCTCTCCTCTCCTCTCCTCTTGGCTCTCTCTGCTTGACTGATGAGCTGGAGGTGCTAAAGCGACCAGATAAAGCCATGGAGAGACTGCCAGTGGGCCTCTCTCTCCCTCTCTCCCTCTCTCTCTCTCTCTCTCTCTCCCTCCCTCTCTGGGCAGCCTTGCTGATAAAGCTTTGAGCCCTCTGTTTGAGCTCCCTCCCCCTATCTGGCTGTGTGTGGGTCTGAAGTGTTTACTTTGGTAAATAAATAAATTAACACTCCAACACCTTTACACAAAGTATAAGTTCATTGTTTGGAACAATGTGTATTACCAGTCTTGTGGTGTTATACCCAATTTCCAACTGAGATTTCAATAAATACTTAATGAAGACCAGTTGATGAAAACACTGATATGTTTGTGTGACAAGGCCAACCAAAAAAAAAAGTTTGAACAGACTCAAGATTGAGTGAAGGTTCATAAAGACTTGTGTGCTTCCTTTGGGTATATTTGGTTATCAGTTTGGGACCTTTACACTCAACTTTGTGGCTCCAGTGGCCAGTTGCCCTTAGGGCTGATTTATTTTGTGAAAAAGGAATATTAGCTTGTGAAAAGTGCTGTCCAACTGCATGTCCATCAGTGAGCTTATCCATGGGCTTGCATAGAATTGTCCTTCCCAGTGTTGCCAACCATGTTCAGCCTAGCGACCATGCACAGTAAAGACTATGGTAGCCAAAAATACAGATCTTGTTTTTTTTAGGCCAGCAATGTTGGTCCATGCTCTTTATACACAAGCTGAGAGCGGTGTGTGGAGTTGAACAAGAGTAATCGACTCGCTGCCATTCAAACGCAGGCCCAAGCAGATGTGGCCAAAGCTCCGTCTCAGCAGAAATGGAAGGAAGGCGAAGGCTAATACACTGCCCACTCAGGCAGAACGTGGGGTCAGCGCCAAGTCACCTCCGACAGGGGGGGCACTGGGCTGCCAGTTGTGTCGGGGAGAAAAGCCACCAGCCACCCAGCCACGATAAACCCAACAGTCCTGATTTCCTCTGTGTGTGTGTGTGTGTGTGTGTGTGTGTGTGTGTGTGTGTGTGTTTGTGTGACCCAATTATGCTACTTCAGCACTTCGATCCTGTGCAATGCTAGATTACTGACCCTTTAGACTCACCTTAAATTTCACCTTAAACTTCGATTTTATGTTTAATGTTTTGATGGGGTTGGTAATGATTTTGTGTATGTGTGTGTGTGTGTGTATAATATATATATATATATATGTATATATATGTATATGTATATATATTATTGCACATGAAACCGTATCACCGTAACTAACCCTTGTGTGTTTTTCTCCTCCTCAGGGCTACTTCCTGCTCTTCGAGTCGATGCTGGACTCGGTGCTGTGTGCGCGGGACATGTACCTGGCAGAGGAAGGCTCAGGTACGCCTGCGCTCGTTTCTGTTCCATTACCGACACATCACTGCGCCGTCCGGCCTAATCCTGGAGCGCGGCTCACGCCGCCGCCGCGCTAAACGCATCTGCTGCAGCTTGGAGTTGACAGGCCCATCTGTCTTGCGTTACTGCGGCGTAAACTCGCTTAACGCTCCCACTTCTTAACCGCCAGAGTGGCAGGCTCAAAACCCATTTTCTTCATCACTGCGGCGTATTTTTTGGAAGTGTGTGTTTCCTGTGTTTGGGTTGGCCTGCTCTGGCGACACATCTCCTGAGCGCTTAGGGGTGGAGTGGAGTGGACATGTTGACTCGGAAGGCATCGCAGGAGCGAGGGAAATGAGAAAGGAATGGGGAAGGCTTGAGGATGAAAAAAGAGCCGTCTGGTTGGCTAACTCTTGGATGAGCTGGGGTGTGTGCGTGTGTGTGTGTGTGTGTGTGTGTGTGTGTGTACTCGGGATGAGCGTGTGCAGGCCGTAGAGGGGAGGCAGAGGACTCATCTCCCAGCAGTTGGCTGAGGGTAAACATACCCTCCCCACCACATGACCGATGGAAATAAGCCACGCACCGTTTCCCCTGCAGCTAACGGGCCACTCGTGCTGTTTGTGTTACTATGATACTTGTATAATGCATCGTCCGAAGGACTCGCAGAAGTTGTTAGAACTTGTGCAACTCCATAGTCAGTGAAGTGCCATCCTTCTTTGTCCTGTGCCTGCCCCTAAAGAGGTGATGTTATACGGGTATAGGTGAATTGCATTCCCCCTCCCAGGCGCCTTTATCTCAGTCCAAGCATGCTACATTATACAAGCTATTGATTTACGCTATAAAGATTGTGAATTGAATTAATTCCAAGCAGGAATGGCCTTGCTGCTGAAGGAATGCACTGACTTAATTTCATGGTTTGTGTGTTGGGCTCGAAACGCCCTTGGTTTCATCATTTGCTTTCAATTAGGTGTATGTGTGCTTTGTTTTGGTGTGTGTGTGTGTGTGTGTGTGCATGTGTGTGTGTGTGCGTGCGTATGTGTGTGTGTGTGGTATTTAGCTGCAGGCGCTCCTGTCTGTGGCCAGGCTTAATGATTTGTGACAGACTGGGCCCTGACACAGGAGAGGTTCCGAGACGCTGACTTTTACAGGCGCAGGGGGATGGAGAAAAGGTCACCCCCCTGGACATTAGCAATGGAACACTGGAAGCAGCAGACAGAGGGAGACGCGTGAAATAGGAAGGGCTGCTGGGTAGTAGGAAGACAGAAGCAAACGAGCAAAGGCAGGATGGTAAGCTGATGCAGATGCAGAGGAGCGGAACAGGAAGTCCTGCTGGGAGGTAGACAGACAGAAGCAAACGAGCAAAGGCAGGATGGTACAATAAGCTGATGCAGATGCAGAGGAGTGAAACAGGAAGTCCTGCTGGGAGGTAGACAGACAGAAGCAAACGAACAAAGGCAGAATGGTACAATAAGCTGATGCAGATGTTTCACCTGACAGGAAGCGAAGCAGGTCATCGTTTTGCCGTTCATGTTCTTTTCTTTGTGTGTGTGTGTTTTTTTTTTTTGTTTTTTTTTCCCAAACGTGTCCCATCCAGACTAACAGATGGTGGTGACGGTGCTCCCTTAAATGACGATCGGGCCGGGCAGGGGCACCCAGTCATCCCTCTGTGCCTCCTCCTCTGTCTCAAACCCCTCCGTCTGTGTTCTCCCCAGCAGGGTGCTCCTCAGTACATATGGTTGCACCTCCTCCTGCACCTCCTCCTCTCACCATTAAACTCTCTCCTCATCCTTAAATGTCTCCTGATCTGTGAGGCGTTTCAGAGTGGCGAGGGAAGAAGGTTTTCTGGGAGGGGAGGGGAGGGGTTGGTTGGGGATGTACTGTAGGTAGGTGGTGGTGGTAATAGTCATTTGTGTGTGTGTGTGTGTGTGTGTGTGTGTGTGGGGTGGGGGGGGGGGG
>JASCQY010000258.1:14506275-14518711 GCA_030264315.1 Sardinella tawilis
GGTGGTTCCCATAATGCATGGTCTTGTCAGGTTGACCCACAAGTGCACAAAGACAAGTATGTGTGTGTGTGTGTGTGAGTAGGGACCTTATCAAGTAGCAGGTTCCTGATGAGGGCGGCAGCCACACTGTGGCTCAGGTCTGGAGAGAGGGCCAGTAGGCAGGAACAGAACTGGGCTAAGGACTGCTCTGGAACCTCAGCCAGCTGCAGCTGCCCCCATAACATGTCCACCTGCACACCAAGAACATAAAAATAGGACACGACAGATAGCAAGTCAGTGTAACCTACATTGCCCAACGACAGTAGCGTCCTGCAAATGACTCAAACTTTAATTACGTTTCAATCGAGCAGGTCCATAATATAAACATACTAACTTGACCAGGGTCGCATTCATTCAGCACTCCCAGGGCAGCAACAGTGCTTTGATCCCACTAGACAACACAACCAAATAGACGAAGATTTATCAATATGAAGAATTAGAAACATACCTATATTCTGTGGTAAAAAATGTAGGTCCCTCACCTCAGTGTCAGTCTCTAGAAGTTCCTTAATTACTGGAACTAATGCCTGTAAAGCAAGATATTCATAGCAAGATACAACTAAACATTAAAATACTGTTCTAGTATGATTCTTTGTAATCAACAGAAGTGTTCTTGTTAGCCACTGTAACTATGACATGGTAGGAAGATAATGACCTTTATGTGGTCTGGTAATATAACAATGTTAGGGTCAGGTGGATGTGAATCCGGTGCCACTCCATCATTGACAGCAGTTTGGTCTGGAGAGAGGTACTCTCCTCCTGGTAAGACCTCTGTCTCTGTGGCTGCCTCCTCTGGTAAACCAGCTTTAGCAGAGTTGGGCAATTCCATCTTCATCCTCTTGCTCTGTTGTCCCTCATGGCTAGGATCAAAATCCAGGTCCAAATTCTCACTTTTCCTTTTCTGCGGCTGACTTGAAGGTACTGTGCCTGTCTGACAAACCTCGGGCTTGGCAAAGTAAGAACACCATCCGCCCCTTTGACCTGTGCCTTTAAACTGCTCACACAGCTCTGTCACACTCAGTCTGCATTGTGGAGTCAGAATCTCCTGGTTACCCCCCTTTAGTATGTCTCTGTGCAGCTGGCCCACTAGAGCAGCAGTCCATGAAGCTGCATTTCCCTCTTGGCTCAAGCAGTCCAACAAATTCAGGACACAGTCTTCTGGCACCATGTTGTGTATGAGGTGCAGAAAGGACAGAAGACTCCATTTGAATGATACAGGAAACAGGCACACCAAAGGTTTTCTTGGAGAGGAAGGAAAAAGCGTGTTAATTTACATGAGCAAAAAAGTTAAAAATGATGAAAGGCACAAAAAGCAATGACGAAAAGTTCTGTCTAACCTAAGGCAGTCCCAATGTGATACTCACGTTGTCAGTGCTTGAGTATCCCTGTCTAAACAAGGTTCTCTTTGGCACAGCCTGTCCAAGAGATAACGCAGCGAGAAATCAGTATTTGCAGTGCGTTGTCGATTGAACACTCTCAGCGCTTTAGAAACTCCAAATGGACCCAAGAGGAGAGCTCCGAGCAGTAAGCGCGAGCGAGTGTCAAAACGTTGCAATAACTCTTTTGTCTCCATAACCTCGTTGCAGCTTAGCCATGTCGAGTGAGTGCAGACAGCATCTTCTGCAGTTTTACCTAAATATCTTCTGCCGATCAACTTTCTCCATGGTCGAAGAAGAGTCTATTTACTTTTTGCCGCCACCCCTGACATTAGTGTATCAATATCGCCATCTGTCGTTATGGAGAGCATATTCAGACGTCTCATGCCACGATGCCATATAATGTATTTTCAAAGCCAGCATAATTTGCAACATATGAACCGCAAACATCTGACAAAATATATTTTCTTCATTTAGCACGTTTAAGTGTCTCTTCATAATAAACTCTGTTATGCTGTCTGAACATGCGCAGTTTCACAAGTACTAAACATTGGCGGGTGCACGAGCAAGCTCCTGCCTGTCACTTGGATTGCAGGTAAGTAAGTGCAGTGATTTAAAAAATTGTAAGTGTACTGAAATATCCTCATGTTCATGGAAATGCTTTTAAAAACATTTAATGGTATTTCCTGTTGTTGTATTGAGTCCGTCGTCGTAAACAGCACGTTGCACTTATTGTAACCTTAGTATTGTTTCCTTGTAGTTTGTTTTATTTTGTAGCTCGAGCTAACACTCGCCAACTAGCCGACTGGCTAATGTTAGTTACAAATTTCCCGCTATGTGGTTTTAGTGCTAGTCATTATTATCTAAACTTAACTGTGACAACAGTGTCTAATGTAATATATATTGGATAAAAAATAAGCAAATACGCGTTTTTTTTTACAAACTTCTTCTGTCTATAATAACAACTTTCCTAGTACGTTTGCTGGGTATCTATAGATACATTAATTTAAGACATGTAGACTGCTAAAGTTGGCTATGGCTGATCAACCTGTGAACAAGTTATCAATGTTAATCTTACAACTCTTCTGTGAATAACAGGGGGTAAACTAGTTTTCTGTCTTCCTGGGAATGGTTTCACACACTGTTCATTAATACAACTGAGATGGGTGTTATTTCTCTTTGACAGACCTAGACGATAACTAAGAGAGAAAGAGAAATGCAGTTCTACACACAACTATTCACCTCCAATCGTGGGACATTGGCCAGGATCTGGCTAGCATGTCACTGGGAGAAGAAAATAACCAAGGCACATGTATTTGAATGTAATTTAGAGACCACCATCCAAGATATTATATGCCCTCAGGTAAGCAATAAATTCAGTTTATTTGCCCCAAATTGTTGTTTACACGCAGTACTGAGATCTAAGACTTCTTGCATAGTAATAATGGTCTTTGTATAATATTTCACCTAAATAATATCAGGTTCACTGATATTCCCAACTCTAGATAAAGATTGGCTTGAGAACATCAGGACATCTTCTTCTTGGAGTGGTGCGAATGTATTCACGGAAAGCCAAGTACCTTCTAGCAGACTGCAGCGAAGCTGTTGTCAAAATAAAAGTGGCCTTTCGGCCAGGTAATCCTGCAATCCAATCATTTTCCCTAATTCGAGCACACTGTTACCAATTCAACCTGCTAAAAGTGTATTGGTAACTCTCTTGCTCTATATTGGTAAGGTAAAATTACCAACCAGTAGATTGTTACCTCCGCCAAGGAGGTTATGTTTTCGGTCGTGTTTGTCGGTCTGTCTGTCTGTCTGTCTGTTTGTCTGTCGGTCAGCAAGATAACTCGAAAAGTACTGCACCGATTTGGATGAAACTTTCTGACAACATGGGTATTAGGACAAGGAACAGATGATTAAATTTTTGGTGGCGATCTGTCACACCGTCTGGAATTTTTATTGGGTCAATGGCCTTGGTGGAGGTCTGCACTCTCTGAGTGCTTCTCTAGTTATAACATGCATTATGACTTTCATCAAAAATGGTAATCAGAAAGTATGCTGCAAAAGTCATCTTAAACTGTGTTCAAATTGAGAAAAAAAGGAATATCATGATATCTTTTAATACCCAACATAGCCTGTAGAGTTAATTGACATCAGCAGACCCATGAAGCTCTGATACTTTACTAATTTGTTTGCTCTTTTGTCCTGTTAACTGTATTTGTTTGCTGCCTTGTCTCTCAGGACAACTTGACCTACCTGAAGATGGGAGAGAAGCACGGTTAAGATCCATCACTCTTCAAGAGGACTTCACCGATTTTGACTCTGAACTGCCTGATCCAAAGTATGTGTGTGTGTGTGTGTGTGTGTGTGTGTGTGTGTGAGAGAGAGAGAGAGAGAGAGAGAGAGAGAGAGAGAGAGAGAGAGTGAGTGCACGGGGGCTTGTTTGCCGATTGGGCAAACATTCATTTATCCCCGGCAGTGAAACGTGAAGTTAATCAAAGTGATTATGGGCTGTAATTATTGTCACTGTCCCCCAGCCCCTTTGAACACGTCTCCTGCAGTTGAGCAGTGCACGCGTGAGCCTCCTTCGCCATCTGGAGCTCATCCGCACGTCTACCTGCCTCCCAAGGCCAGCCATCGCCCACGTCGCAAGCAAACCTTGACCACAACCGGTGTCCTATTTGTAACAATGCCCATTTTCCCAGCCTGTGGCCAAAACCAAAACTAAAAGCAGTGTGACGTGTTTATAGCGCTTGGCCTTTGCGTTATATTTTTGTACTTGACAGTCATCAGCTTCAGACTTACTGTCTCTGAGATAAACATTTCGAATGATCTGGATGTAAGTGTGTCATACTTGGGTCTCCCAGGCCTTTCTTTTCTTTAACTTTCTATTCTCTCCATCCAGGTGAAGACTTGCCCGGGAAGATCACAGTGCGAAAGAACAGGAAAGACCCCCGTGCCCTCCTGGTCACCCTCCAGGTCGGAGACAGAAAGCAGACCTACAGCCTTCAGTGAAGTTGGTGCCCCTCTTAAGCACTGGTTCCCACATGAATCCCTTCACGGACACTTTCACCCAAAACAGAACTCTTGAGTTTGCATTGCTGTGTTATCTACATGGCTTTGAGGCCTGCGGTCATATGTAAATCTTGATTGCTTTCACATGGAAAAGTATTTGAAGACCGTTTCCATTTAATCATAACAAGTCACCTACTCACGACTCACATGAGATGGTATTTGAAAAAGGACTTGGACATTTTTGTCTGTTGCTGTTGCGGGACAAACATAATTGACCTCTAATTGTGTGTACTTAATAGTGGAGAACATCATGTAGTTGACATGTCCTTAACATTGCAGATCCTGCAGAATTGCTGACATTCAGACATGCACACACCACTGAGCAGACCTGCTGACACAAGGCTGGGTTCACGGCCAAGTTCTCTGCCAATTCCTCTGTCACAGTAGTAGTGTTTATGAGGGATTCATACTGAACTTGATTTTGCGCAATAAAGTGTTTTTTTGTTAATTAATGAATTAAATTTGCCTTCATTTCATACTTGTAAATGTAATTTTCCTATCACACCACTGTTGTGGTATAAAATGGCATCCCATACTTACTGCAGGCTGAACACATAAAACTGATCAGGTGTGTGTGTGTGTGAGAGAGAGAGAGAGAGACAGACAGACAGAGACAGAGAGTGTGTGTTTTTGTTTGGGCTTGCTCTCAGAACATTCTTCTGATGGTAGTTGCTGTGAAAGTCCCACTCTCCCTACCTGCCTGCCCTCCCTTATCGCGCTCAGTTGTGGTGGGGAAAACGGCTGAGTGATGAATTAATTATATTGGTCGCTTGTTTAATTAACGACCATCTGATCACAAGGACTATTATCTCGGGTCAAAGAGGGGTGCGAGTGTGGAGGGGGGTGGGTTTGTTGCCCACTATTTCGCCGCGGGACTGCACAATATGTCAGTGTTCTGTGAATCAGATTTGTGTATGTCAAAACATTTTATGTCATTTGACTGATTCCAATAAGATACTGAACCTTACCCCATGGTCCCGTCTTAATATGATTTGTGTTCTCGAAAATGGGCAGAAACAAATTACACATTTGCAATATAATATGGCCATGTTTCTAGAACGCGTCCATATGATGAGCAATACATGAACGGCATTTAATGTCTTACTGGAGCCTGCGGCTTCCCCACTGCCTGTAAAAAAGTAAGGTGTCAAAGGGGGACAAGGAAAGAGGTGCAGAAATCAATTATAATTATTCCATGTTGACAAAGTAATTAAATCCCGAATGGGGAGCTAATCCAGCCGCGGACAGCCTTATCACTGGCGGGCGCAGATTTATGATCGTCACCACTGCAGCGTGCATTTCGGGTGATTACTACTATGGTCGTAAGAATTCAAGCAGCCTCTAGAATTTGTAAGCTAATAAGACCGAAGTTAGCAGCTTCTACAGAGAGGAAAGAAAAAAGTTCAAAGACTCCTGACGGTGTGCGTTGAACAAATAATGATGAGATGTACTTATCAGCTATTTTAGGACTAGTTTGTTAAATACTATTGCGCATTGCAGAGGTATGTGAAATCTAGCATTCTGTCTTCATGTCGCATAGTCTGCAGTGCCATGTTGTTGGTCCAAAGACTTAAACTAAAAATAGAACACCACGTTTTACTCGCTTGCGTAAAAGTTTAACAAATGAGTAGTCGTTTATGAAGACCTCGCCCACTTTTCGGATTTGATCAACTTGGATGTCAGTGACGCAAACACAAACGTAGCCTTGAGTTTATGGCTTGTGTTCACACGAACGCTAGGGTACTTTTCACGTTGTAAGTTTACATAGTGAACTGGCCATCTTTTTAAAATTGTTTTAAAAACACAATCTATTACAACTGCAACTGTGATAACTAATAAACAAAACCTACACATATTATTATAGAAATCATATGTACTGTAGAAAGCGGTACAGTAACCAAAATGTCCTTTATGTAGCGCAAGTCTCAGAATAACATAATTTTATATGTTGGCTATGGAAAACATATGTAAGAAAATAGAATCTGGGAAATTTCAGATGTCTTGTTAAACTTCTTTGCTTAGTGTAAGTAGATTGCATGCACTTGCGCATCCTCCAAAAGGAACGACAGTTGAAGATCTATACATATTCCCGCGGGACAAGTTTATTAATCAGGTGCGAACGAATGCGTCCCAAACACGCAGGCTCGAGCTGGCGTGTGACACGAGCCCACGTCTTCGCTTGTTGCCCCTTTAAAAATCAGAATTCAAGGCCAATGATTTATCAAACTCCTATTATCAAGAAAATGTCACGCGAAGGGCACCTTGCTATGCACTGACGCAAACCCGATCTTTCCCACCGAGATATAGAAAGCTTTGCACTTAGCACAGCCAAATTCAGTCTGCAGACAGTCTTTACAGCTGTTTTTTCTGCCTTTGACCTGTATGCCTGCACTCTGCACAAATGGTAAGTACACTATGCAATTTAACCATTTCTTATAAATAATGATGTTAGAGTTTGAACTCCTGTTCAGTCACACATTATCTTTATTTGAGATTTTGTCTTATAGACGACTGAAGACGTGGTAATAGCGAATTACTGTAGAGCGAACTGTCCAAGGTGCTGAAATGTTAATAGCGTTTTATTCATTCACAGCGACTGTTTTGGAGAAACTTTACAGACTGCTTCTTTTACACGCTACCACTGTTTTACATATTTTACAATTCCCTTATTTTCTGTATGTAAAGTAAAGGGAATTGAATGCTCACTTTTTGGGAAACTTTTCATGCAACATCACGTGTTTACTTTATGCAAGAGTGTTTATCTTTTGTTTCTATTTATAAATATTAGAGATGGTTTGTAAAACATGAATAGTTGTTTGAACACTCCCCTGCGTTGAATTTTCGCTTAATCGAAGTTAAATTTACACCAGCTGCACTTTTTCGTTAAAGATATCAACGCAATTACAATGCTTTCTATCCTCTTGGGCCACACACGTATAATTGCTTGTGTAATTTTCCATGTTTTCATCGAGCCTGCACTCTTCGTTGTAGTAATACGGGGACTGATGCCTGCCGGGGGGAGAGAGTCTCGGCCGAGCCCGGCAGCTTGTCTATTGCCCATAAAATCAGGGGATGTGCCGCGTTGAATGACAGCGGGGAAATGAGGCGTAAAATTAAAGAATCTTTCTGTAATGGTAAAAGCTAGGGCCAAACAGCAACCGATCGTGAGCTGAAAACCAAAGAACCGCAGCAAACACGCGGAAAGGCGCTTTAAACGTGAGAAAAACAACTGTGGGGCGAGAAAATGAAATTTGTTCAGTTATTGTTAAAGGATTATGCTGATTCAGCACCGTACTTGATTTTCGCTGCTTCGTGATAGAACTTTTTTCTAGACCTGATTATATTTTCACTCTGCATTGTATAGAGTGTGTCATTTTGAAATGGTAGCCTATTAATTGTAGGTCTATTGTTTTAGGATTTCTCCGATCAGAAAGACATGTTGAGACAACCTGCGAACAGTCCTGCTGGTTTTGGCTCACCTCACCAGCCGGAAGGGGCGGTTGGAGTTACAACTAACAAACCGGAGAATGGTCATAGCCTACCTTCCGACACGCATCCGGCACCGCAACCACCGCCGGTTAACGAACGGAAAACTTTCTGTCCAACAGAAAATAAACCTGGAGAAACGGATTCCAATAAAGTCTATGGGACGTTTAAAAACGCGGCACCAGCGGTGCCAGTTAATTCTGCTCTCCCCAAGGATTCTGCTGGTACCGCACAGCAGGCGGATGGTACAACCGGTCACGGGAAAGCTATGTCCGACGCAATGGCTAATCAAGGTGCCATGAGAAGCACAGTGGAGCAAAACAATGCCACCGGCAATTGGACAACTATGAGCCAGACCACCATCATACTGGGCACAGATGGCAACACGTCTGTTCTGCCTGGCACAATAACCGGGGTAAGTTGTTGTAGATGAACGTTTCATTGATGTAAAAAAAAGTAATCAATCACCCAGATGTTTTGGTGTGCATGAATATGAATGGCCTGTACTAATAGCACAAAAGCACATGGTTCAGCATTTCGTAAATATCTTAACATTAATTAAATATTTTGCATTACTAAGAGGTTACGGTATAGCACAGCATTTCCATTGAGATGTGTGCCATGCTTCTAACAGGCTTTGCGCAGCCGTAATGAAGTTCCTCTGCGTTGTGCTATCTCAGCATATTTTGGAGTAGCTCCAGCTCAACTGAACTCTTGTTTCCTGTAAGATACTAACATTTACGTGACACTGAGGTTTTTGCATTGCTCGGCTGGAGGTTAGGTGCCTTGGGAATCCTTTATTTATTTGTTGGTTGTCACTGCTTCCACATAATGAACACGTATAAAATGAGCAAAGGGCTTTCATACAGTATAACAGTATTACTGGGGCTTTCATGTAACAGTATTACTATCCTACTTAAACCATAAAAGTTCGCTGTGTGGTTTGTATTGAACTCGACTTTAGTAAGCCATTCAAATCAGAAACAGGACGTATAATTTTAGAGAAAAAAGCAAAGAGCGCTTTCGCTATACTGTAATGTAAGGTTAGTTTTTGTTTGTCGAATGTGGAGTTTTTCTGCTGCCTGGTTGCCCCTTATAATACTTTTGTCCAGGTGAAGGTTTGCCCTGAGTTCCTGCTTTTCCCCTGGGAGTAGTTTCTGTTGGCCAATTGTGCAGGAGGCTAATGCATTACATAAGGCTGCAGCATCTCATAGACCAATGCTCTTATGGCTATTTCGGCCCTCATCAGCTTCTCTCATATGAGCGATGCGCTTCTTTGAACCAACTTGTCTTTGCTGGCAATTTATCTTCCTCTTCTGCATTTTCATTAACAGATTTGTACCCTACTGTATTGATAAATATTTCTAATGAAAGTGTCGTGGGTTTTGGGGTAGCCATGCCAAATGAAAGAAATTGTTTCCCGTAGGAGAATGACGATGATGACGAGAGTGGTGATGAGAATAAGGCCAGAGGAAATTGGTCTAGTAAACTGGATTTCATCCTGTCCATGGTTGGCTATGCAGTGGGCTTGGGGAACGTGTGGAGATTTCCCTACCTTGCCTTCCAGAATGGAGGAGGTAAGGGAAGCCAGCTGCTTGTCGTGATTATGGAAGTAGGCTACCATCAACTGTAAAATTATACTCATACAACACTGCCAACAAAAGGGTATCTATTTGGTGTAGAAAAGTCACGATTGTACAGGTCACATTTGGAAAATACACATTCTGAACTCCCTTTGAACATCTTGCCCAACTAATCTAACGAAAACATTATCATAATGTGTGTTCAGACATCAGGAATATGGTTAAAATGAATTACAATCAATTAAAAATTAATTTTAGTGTAAGCTTTGCTTGTTTCAGTACAAAAGGCCCACATCACAAAAAAATAAAATTCCTATGTATAAGAAAAAAATATACAAATAAATACATTAATAGAGGTATATTATATGCTATATAATAATAGGTTGATAATAATATTGAAAAGAAGAATAATAATTTCACACATCGAAATACTACTGTTATTATTTGCCATTATTTAACACAACGAGTTTTGGGGATTGCTTTGAATTTATTTAGGATTTATTTGAGATAGGTTTGTCTCTAGTCCTGCCTTATAGATCAAAATAAAACATTTTCATAAACGTTCTTCAAAATATTAGAGAGGTTCAATGTGCGCCTGGATTGTTACAGTATTTTTTTTTTTTTTGTCTTTGTATAGGTGCTTTTTTGATACCATACCTGACAATGTTGGGCATCGCTGGAATTCCTATATTTTTAATGGAGGTTGTACTAGGTCAGTTTTCCAGTCAAGGCCCCGTGTCTGTATGGAAAGCCATTCCAGCACTACAAGGTAAACTGCGCGTTTACAATGTCTAACAAGTTTCCAGTTGATGTTGATATCAAACTCTTGATTGGGGCAAAATAAAACGTGTACACCCAGTCTTTGAGTGTAATGATCAATGGCGGTGAAGGTTTTTATCTGCTTAAGAGTAATTTATATATCTCGTTTTATTCATTTATTTTAGGTTGCGGGATTGCCATGTTGATAATTTCTGTCTTGATAGCCATATACTATAATATTATAATGTGCTGGACACTGTACTACCTGTTCGCTTCGTTGAAGGGCTCACTACCCTGGGCTAACTGTAGGAATGAATGGAACACAATGGACTGTAAAGACAAAGACATGCTTCTCTTAGGTAAGGATGAGCAGCGTTTTTTCACACGTTTTACTAATGCGCAATGCGCAACCCGATGTCACACCTCTGGGCTTTCAATAACCTTCTAAGGCCGACACACTGTAACTTGCAGTTTATCTGGCTGTGTTTTGTTCAGACATGTTATATGAGCTGAAAGTATACTAATTAACAACCACAAACATATTGTAAAATGTATGCCGATATGAATGGCATTTTAAGATAGCCTACAAAGTTTGGCACGTTAAATGAGGTATTGTATGACACATTGGCTGCATTCTGTTGCAATTGGGCTTCCAGTAACATAAGGACAGAATAAGATATAGCCTAAACTTTCACGTTAAGCCGTATTGACAACTTTAATATTTGGACTCAAAATACTCAAATGTTGGAATTATAATTCTTCTATCGAAATCCATCGAAAAATCTGTCATTTAAATTGAGAAAATCAAACAAAACCGCAGGGCTGAGGTGTTTTGTTTCAGTGAATTCAGCAGAAAAAATGCTTGCTTGACACATTTACTGTAAGACGGTGCTGCACTGCCGCAGTGTGTTTGGGCGCCTCCATCTGGCCTGGCCGGGTATTTCTGCATGTACCATTCATAATTCAAGCTTTGGAAATGCGGCATTTCTTCCAGAGCAGTTTATGGGAATACATACTGAAAAAAAAAAAGAATTTCTCTGATGTTCAGTATAGTTTCTTAGCATGTTCAACAGTCTCATCAAATAGGCTACTTTGTTTTTGTTATCTTTCATGACATGTAATTTAAAATAGGCATTCCCTTATGTGTGGTTTTGCTATTGTGATAGGTACGTGTATCCTTCGGGATAAGAACATCACATCTATAAAGAATTCGACTTTCTGCTTGTCCGCTAATGCCGCTGGTAACCTTACCAGGCTTATAAACATGACACTGACATCAAATGAAAACAAAACTTATGTCAGTCCCAGCGAGGAATACTTCAAGTAAGTGAATCAATCAAGTAAGTGAAAAAGTCACAACTGCTGAATGAATAATGAAGCCTTTTTGACGCACGTAGGGAAAAGTCATATCTTTGTGCAAATATGCCTACGCCACGACTGGTATGATTCTGTTTGGTTCGCCAGCATTTTTGCCTGAAGAAATACACCTAAATACGCCAGATGCATACAATCCATTAATCCAGCTGTTTCAGTGAAAAATAATTGTTTTCTACTTTGAATACTTGAGATGACAAAAGATAACCTGTCGTTTTCTTTCATTAGATACAATGTGCTGCACATTTCCAAAGGAATTGAATATCCAGGTGACATTCGTTGGTCATTGGCCGTTTGCCTGTTTCTGGCTTGGGTCATTGTGTATGGCTCTCTGGCTAAAGGAATTAAGTCATCTGGAAAGGTAAGCTTCAGACACACTTTAGGACACATATAGGCTATTTTATGCTTCAGACAGAGTGAAGGGCCAAATACAGTTGGCTTGGCACTGCAGGCCTTGGCAAAGACATTCTTGAACCAGATTGATAGAAAAAATAGACCATGGCTCCATCTAGTGGATTTTTACTGACGTTGCAGTTTGGATCCTGTCTCCTGCTGTAGGCTACAGTGACAGGCAGGGAATGATAGAAAAGGATTATGTCATCCCTAGTGTAACCGGGGTGTTGAACTCTGCGTTGTGTTTTGAAGTTAAAAGATGACCCAAGTGTTTATCCACAGGAGCTTTTATTGCTGCATATATGTAAAGGAAAACACAAACGTCGGTCCTGCATTCACTCCTCCAACTCC
>JASCQY010000258.1:14540900-14548400 GCA_030264315.1 Sardinella tawilis
CATACAATTGGATCAAACCCAGACGTTACGCTGTAAGGAAATGATAATTGAGCGGAAGCGTACGGAGGGCTAAGGCCAGGCTAGTCGAGACCGGCCGTAGTCACTGTTCACCGCCTGAGTCGCCTGCTGGGCTAGCGATGTGTGACCAACTGCTTCTCCCTTGCCTTGCTGTGTAGTTAGCCTGGAGGCTGGCTAGGACACCGCTGCAAGCTTGAAGACTGACGGCTCGTGAGTAACACTTACACTGACATCACACACACACGCGAGCGAGCGAGCTTGTTGCTGTTTCCTGGGCAGGGTAGCGGTTGATACTCTGTTTTTCAGCTCATAGAGCTGCTGTACAATTGGTCGTGCTAACGTTGCCGGCACGCGAACTAACGTTACCATCTTTGTGCACCAACTATGGGCCCCAACTGCGCGCTGGTTGTTTGTTTGTTTGTGTATGTCTGATTGTTAATTGAAAATTATCTAATAGCTTTGTACATATACTGCTCACTCAACACGAGTAATTTCAATTGTCTGTTTATTGGGGATTGGAGTTTGTTTTGATTTTTTTTTATTAATCTGTTTATCTAAATTCTGTAGGGTGAAAATTGTTTTCACTTCTACTCTCTGCTCTCTCTCCTTCACTCTCGTTAGCGTGCTCTTGCTAGCACGCACTCTCTCTCTCTCTCTCTCTCTCTCTCCTGACTCAGAGACTTTTTTTTTATTTTAGCCAGAGGTGGAAATTGTTTCCTCCTCAGTCTCTGTCAGGTGTTTTCTTCTTTTATTTGTTTCGTTTTTATCATTATTATTATTAGTATTATAGAATCACTTTAATAAATTTTGTACTATTATATTGCACTATATCTTGGGTGTTGGCAGCTCATTCCCCTTCTGCTACTGACAAGTGTTATTTAGGTATTTAGGTTAGCTTTACATTCACATTCACACAAACTGTAGTACATTATATTTGATTGTTATCTGAGGAGATACATCCTGCACTAGCTTGAAGGTAAGTGTAGTATTTCCCCAGTGGAGGCACCGCGCTACTAAAGTTGTATTTATTTACTTGTAATCCTTTATATTCATATTATAGCATCACTGTTACACATAGCTAAGCCTATTTAATGGTATCAGGAACTTCAGCCAGTCCACCATTCCACCGCTGAGAATTTAGGATCCTGTTGCGCCATTGATTATTGTTATTTAGTGTAACTCTAGGTAGCCTACACTGTGCTGGGTGTCTTGCACCTGTTAAAAAGGGGTTACACTTGTATTTTTTAACATCACTCTTTTCAAACACCTTGACCGGAGAGGAGTCAGGTGTAAATGAACTGACCTTTATGCACAATGGAGAAGCAAATGTGAAATGTTTGCATCAACCCATGTGGCAGGTTCAAAGCTCCAAGAAGAGTTGTACAGTTATGGGAACTGCACTTGTTAAATGTCAGCCTGAGGACTCCTACTCCTCCATCCCCAAGAGAAGGACAAATGATTTCTCTTTAGTGATCAAATTAGACTTAGATTGGTAAGCTTCCAGTCTTTGTGTAATGATGAATTACCCAAACATGGTGATTCATTGTCTCCTTTTGTTAGTCTGCTTATTGCTCTATTTCTAGGTTTTCCTCTTCAATCCCAACAGGCCATCCCCACAGACCACGGCTCACTTCTTTGCATTGTTGGTTTACAATTGTCTCTTCAAAACCCATAGACATTAATTCTGCAAGCTGATTGAACAATAGAGGCAATAAGAAATCAACATCCATTGTGCTGTCATTTATGCATTCAGAGACACAGTCTTGCGCAGGGGGACCATACCGTTCCCATCTTCTCTCATCATTATTGAGACCACTGCTGATTATTTTTGCTGTTATGGTTCCCTGTCGTCTATCTTGTCTGGCAGACTTGTGTTGAGAGGAAATGAAGGAGGAGAGCGTGCATGACATGGCTGGCCTGGTTTGCGGCATCCTTCCCCTAATTCATTGATGCTCTGACTGGAGTGTCGTGCTCTGCAACTCAAATGTCAGCGGTGCTAGATTAGCTGCCTAATTGGCATCTCATCTCTCATTTTCCCCATGCTGGCTCAGGAGATGAGGCTGTAATTCGCGGAGTCGGTCTCGGTTGGGGCAAAGCTTGGTGAACTTAGCAGTGAGCCTCTTATCTCCTCCTGGAGCCACACTCCGCTTCCTGCTCCTTACGGCCCAGCTCAGTTCGGAGCATTTCATCCATGTTATGCTTTTGATGAAAAGGACGCCGGTAGATTTCAGGTCATCGTCATTCCATGGACATTAACTGTTGCATCAAAACATCCATGAACAAAACACAAGTACATAATACTGTGAACATACAGTATGTTGTTCATAATGCTTATTTGAGTGCAGTGCACACACAAGGAGAAGAAAACCTTGAGAATAAAAGGACATGCCCAGGATAGCAAAACACTTCACTTGAAAGTTATGTTTTTCTTCTTTTTTTCTTTAGAAAGTGTGTGCAATGAGGAACAATTCCTATCCAGAGTGAATCAAACCGAAGCCCTGTTGTCTGAGGCTGACGAGTGCTGTCGATAGGTATCAGGACGACAGCAGTAGGTACAACGTAGACCGAATCCGCGAACTGGCCGCTACCGCTAACAGATTAGGGCATATGAGAACGAAACAGACATGCCCTAATCAGTTAGCGATAGTGGCCAGTTCATGGATTCAGTCTAGGTTGTACCTACTGGACTGTACTGCTGTCATTCTGATACCTACTGTATCAACAGCACTTGCCAGCCTCAGACAACAGGGCCTCAGTTTGATTCACTCCGGATAACTCCTTTAAGAAAGCAATCGTTGTCAGAATATGAAATGTTATATAGAGGCTTGTGCAGCATTTTAGTAGTTTTTCCTTTATGCAGTTTGTTAATTGAAACCTGAGATTGCATGCCACTCACACTTGTTTACTGCTTACTGCTTCTTAAACTTCTTAAACTTGTGACTTTTTGTAGATTTGAATGAACCTCATGGATTTTAATGCATGTGCAAATGGTACTTTTGAGCTTCTTGAACATTATGACTTCTGGCATCACTGTGGTAAAAATGGAAACGTTGCATGCAAAGCTTATTTAAAGTTATTTCCTTGATGTCCTTGTTGTCTGCCGCTCTCACCTCACTTGTAATTTGCCAGGATAAAAATGTAAATTCATGTTTTTGGATTGCTATTATCCTTGCTCTCCTACGGAAATGATTAGATTAAAGACACAACAAAAGTTGTTTTGTGAAAATAAAAGGGCTTTCAGGAATGAGGCGTGCTGTGAAGAAAACCTGGGCTGCACAGACGGATTCTAAAAATGGCAGCTAACTAGTTGTGAGGATTTGAGATGGGCTGTGGATCAGCTCTGTTTCCCAGCTCTGTGGACTGTGCCTGTCATGCATGAGGGGGAGATGTCTTCTGCTCTAGATCCAAGACAGTGTGTGAGCGGGGGTGGGACTATTTCCTAAAGTACTGTATTTATGCTTACATTTGGGTGTATTCCTTCTGGATATGAACGTTTTACACAAAGACACACAATTTAAAGGTATGCTCAGTGCAGACTATTTTCAACAAATGAGACGTATTGTATATGTTTAAGCCAATGTTTATTTTACTTCAACTGTTTGCTATTTTGTTTCAGTTTGCAACTTTTTTGTGGAACACAAACATTTCTGAGTTAACACTTCTGGAGTGGACAATACTGCAGTGCAACTCTTGCACTCCAGCTCTTTTGCTGAGTTTGTTTAGCATGGTAATTAAAGTGTGTTTCGCAAAAGAAGAGGGGAAAAAAGAACAAATTATGTCATTTCAGTCTAGAGAAGACCTTTTGTCTCCACTCAGTACAAAGCCTTCCGCAATGAATGAGCTCTTGTATGTGTGAAAAAGGAATAAGTAAACTAGTAGTAATTTATTTTCAGCCATGGCTGTGGGGAGATACTCAAAGACGTTTTAAATAAAGCAAGACCAATGGTGGTGCTGTGCAGTGATGTTCTTTCAGCCATAACAAGTCCACCAGTTCCATTTGAAATGAGAAGTCTAACAATAAATTACCTTTATCTGGAATTGATTTGGACCCCAGGTAATGGATTTTTCCCTGGGCAACCTTGTAAAAGAATTCCATTCTGGCGCTCAGCTCAGGCCTGTGTTAGAGGAGAGGGAGTAAGCGTGTGCTGTGAGTTTTGAGAGCTGCCCATGGAATCAAGCTCTCCCAAGGCTGCTAATCAGCTCATTCACAGGGCATCCTCCTCTGGCCATCGGCTCTTCCCTCAAGTCTCCGCCTGATGCCCAGCAACAAATGGCTAATCTCATAAGGGCATCCATCATTTAAGAACCAGCACCGCTCTCATCCTTTCATCCAAGTGGTCATTTATGTTGTTTGAGTAGACTGTAAAGGCTCAATTTTTGACTGTTTTCCGGTCTTGGAATTATGGCGTGTGCACACACACACACATTCACAAGAGTTTTTCGTACACATGTTGTTTTATTATGTTATTTACCAATGCTTGATATTAGAAGTTTTACTGAAAAAGAATTTCAATGCTCTGTGTGACAGACCATCTCTCAAATCTTTCTGTGATATAAGTTTGAACGGGCCTTTGTGTATCGTGCGTGCAGGGACAGTATAATTATAGATTTCTATAAAGCAAAGAATGAATAATGAGCAATACTGCACATTAAATGAATACAATAAAAAAATCACAAAGATTTTGATGCTGCAGAATTTGTCTTTTTCCTCATGTCAGGAGCATGGAGCAAAATTAATAGCGTGATTAGAGTTTGCCCTTTCACGTCAGATCCAAGTGCTGAGCACTGAACTCTGAACACTGAAGTGGTGTGTCTGCCATTGTCTGCGGATCATCAGATATATCCTCCATTTCCAAATTATATCATTCCCGGTCCCATTATCTCCGGCACTGAAATGATCCTTTTCTTGCCTGGTCCCCTCAGAGGGCCTGAGAGTAGAAGCTTCTCATTGTGCTCCTCATGCCTAAGAAGGCTGTGGTTATGCCTTTGTAAAGGTGATGAGCCAAATGAGCTGATTAGATTGCACCTTTTGTGCTTCATTAACCGGTACTTGCACTTTGTGTCTCCATATTTCGCATGAACGCCACGGATCTCGGGGTTAATCTGACCCTGATGACTGCGCACTGTCGTGGTCACTTCTCTGCCCAAGTTTTTAATTTGGAAATTAACTTCAAGGCAGGCTAACTGGTAGTGGATGTGGAGTATTGTAATCAGAGGAGTGGACAGCGCTAAAAAGCTATGCCAGACATTGGGTTTGGACAGGCACTCCACAGGAGGCTTATGTAAAAAAAAAGCTGCTTACATTGCAGCATAATACTGACCCACAGTAGCGTAGCGCTAGGGCTTGAAGGCTGATAGCCATGTTTTGGCAAATGTCTGTACCAAAAAGTGGGATTTCCAAATGATCTCATTATGCTCTCCGCGTCTACCAAGAGACAGGCTAAACAAGCCTTGTGAAAATTTAACTCATTCCCGCTAACCCAGGCTATGAGAAATAAATCATCACCATGGCTTGGCCTTGTCCCACAAGCTTCCACTCTTTGGATGTTTCATTAAAACTTTACATGCCCTCCCCATGAACTACTTACCTCTCGGAGGCCAGAGACCTACTGCTTTGCTCATTTGCATCAGTTAGACTAATGGCTTTTGAACACTCAAAAGTGACTCTCTCTTGGTACCAGCATCCCCTTTAGAAACACTTCACAAAAACAGCTACTTATTCTATTTCTTTTTTTTCTTTTTTTTTTGAGCCAGGTCACAATCCACCTTCCCTTTCCGATTAAAAACCCTAGCTTGGGGTGTTGTGTACAAAAGACGGGAGTCATGTGAGCTCGGGCCTCGCTCATCTTTAAACGGCAGGGAGTGCGAGGAGATGACTGCTGAGGGGCACCGCATTTCTCTCTGAAGCCTCTGAGTGTTTGTGAAGTGCATGTGAAGGGGGACGGGCGTTGCAATGGTGATTTGTGTATATTTTTACCCTCCGCATCCACTGTGTTCACTGCCTCCCATACAACATACTGTCATGGCAGATCGGCATAAGCCGATTATGTGTGATTCGGAGCTGAAGTATGCAAGTTGATTTGCGGTGAATACACAGCGTTATGTACGTGCAGTATGATAGCCATAGTTTGAATTATCCAGCTGCAGTTTTAGGAGTGGGAGCAACCAGTTGCATGGTGATTACAGTTTAGGTGAGAAGGTTAGCAGGAAACAAACACATTCTTTATTTGGGGAGAAAACTGACTCTTCTGTGAATACACACTTGTGCAGTGTTCTGCTCTGTGCCCATATCAATATTTTTCTTTCAGCAATGATTCTGTTTGTCATTTGCCCTGTATTGTCTGATCTCATGTTTTGTAGGCCTACAATATTGTAGCTACATTCATGTTCACCAACAATGATGCATTGAGAATTAAGTTGCATTGTCAAGAACATCTTGCAGATTGTTTTGTTAGCGGAGGGAGCAAGAAATGTCATCTTATGAGGAGGATTATACTTTTTCAACTACCCATGTAAGTAATGTGTGGATAGCGCACTGACCTTGGTGAATGGATTGTGAAAAAAAAACTACCAACGATCTTACTCCCTGCATTTCAGATGGGGTGCATGCTTGCGTAAGTTTTCATTATGGGAATATGCTTTGGCAATGAAATATGATTGCTGATACTTCATACAGATTTACTTCAGCAAGCCAGTAGGAACATGATGTATGGAGCACAACTGTGTGTGTGTGTGTGTGCACATTGCTACGTGTGTGTGTGTGTGTGTGTGTGTGTGTGTGTGTGTGTGTGTGTGTGTGTGTGTGTGTGTGTGTGTGTGAGTCTGATCATCTGTGTTCATGTGTGTGTCTGATCATCTGTGTGTGTGTGTGTGTGTGTGTGTGTGTGTGTGTGTGTGTGTGTGTGTGTTTGTGTGTGTATGTATGTGTGTGTGTGTGTGTGTGTGCAATGAAACAGACTTTGTTCAGGCAGCTGTGTGGGAGCGCTGTAGTGCTCTTCACAGCACGAGATAGGAAGTCTCCATCTGTGGCGAGCTTTACTTCACCACCTCTTATTTATTTACTTATTTATTTATTTACCAATTTCCCTCTGTTTGTTCCCCCCTCCTCCCTCTCTAGCTTGCATCCTTCAGCGCAGAAGTGGCCGCACCCCAAAGGCAGTTATGAATGGCTCTCATTACGACGGTCCGTGAAAACGGAAGGCAATTATCCCCTCTGTTTTCCGATAGGACACTGTGTTAAACGATGCCATTCGCTTGCACACCAAGTGCATCTCTCAGTGAGTAAGAACAGCTGTATTGGGGGGGGGGGGGGTAGAGAAAAAAGGGATTTAAGAAAAGAGTGGTGTGTGTCTGTTTAAGGGGGGCAAGGTGTGTTGTTGTTCGGTATGTGTGGGAGGACTCCATGCGCAGAGGTTTGTGATACGACATGGAGTCTTTGTTGCTAATTGCTGTTGAAACACTTAGTGGAGAGACTGGTGAAGA
>JASCQY010000258.1:14553400-14556228 GCA_030264315.1 Sardinella tawilis
CTCTGGAGGCAGCAAGTGATAATTAGGCAACTTTTTTTTAAAAAGACTTAAAAGGATATTCAGGAGCATTAACCCTGTTGTCAAGGTCACAGAGTGCTGCTGGAAGGAAAAGTAAACAATGAAACATTAGGAAACCAGCAGCTAATATTAACCGAACAAGGCACAGAAACTCACTTTCATTTCCAACTTGGCCCTGTTCCCTGGCACTGTCCAGTTAGCGTTAGCCGTCTGTTTGACATGTTGTACCAAATTGTCTTGTTCTTGATTTCCTACTGATAGCACTCTATGACATCGGACAACAGGCCTATCCATTTAAATTGTGTTTTTCTCATTGTGCCTGACTCATGGCTAAATAAAATGTGATGAAAAAATGTGTCTGACAGAGAAACAAGTTCAAGTCCATGCCAGGTAATGAAGTTAAGTACATTTTTGCCACTATCCATCTTTGTTTTTTGTTTTTATTATTATTATTATTATTATTATTATTATTATTATTATTATTACTGTTTTGTATCAAAGGCTGATTGGAAAGAGCTTATCTGCATTCTCCTGGTCCTGGCTGACTAGAGAGGAAAAAGAGATGGAGAGGTAGGGAAGGAAGAAAGGAGAAAGAAAAGGGAGACAACAGCAACAGATGAGTAGAAGAGAAAAAAGAAAAAAAGAGAAGAAAAGAGATGAAGGGTGGGGGGGGAGAGAGAGAGCATGGAGAGAAAAAAAAGTATAAAGAGAATAGAAAGAGTTGAGAGAGAGAGAGAAGAGAAAGGGAGTGACAGCTCATAGATGATTGATAGAGCCTGTGAGAGAGAGAGAGAGGGAGAGAGAGAGAGAAAGAGAAGGAAAGGCAATATCCGGAAGTACCACGCTGTTCTGTTCCTCCATGCAATCAATGTCAACAATCCCTCCTCAGTATAAATTCATTAGTATTTTTTATTTCCTTCTCCGCATGATCAAAGTATCGGCTTTACATTGCTTCCCTAGCCAGCACTGTCTCTCTCGTCTCTTGTGATCTACGCTGTGATTCGAACTCTGTTTGAAATGGTTGGATCTGTCAGTCAACGTGTTGAATACTGCACCCATTACATGCTTTTGATTTGTTATGGCTGCTATAAATGCAGATTTTGATATGAATAATGTGTGTGATAGAGCATGTGTAGGGATGCTGTCTTCTTGTCGGCCTTTCATGTCTGTTTGTTTGTTTATTCGTCTGTTTGTCATTGCCCTTCCTCTAAATCTGTATGTGGAGCACAGTCATAACAAAACACAAGGCTACACACACACACACACACACACACACACACACACATTGAATCAGATGGCACAAAGCACAGCACACACACATACAAGTACCAAATACACACGCACAAACACACACAGACAAGTTCAGACAAATAAACTCAAAAACATAGACACAAACTCACAGTCTTTCTCACACTCCCTCCCACAGACAAACTCACACACACACACACACACACACGCACACACACACACACACCTGTGTCTCATTCCCAGACAGCAGATGTTGCCATGGATTGAGCTCAGTCCAGCTTCAGATGACGTTTGAGGAATTTTATGAAACTTTCACAGGCCACTGTTCACTGGCACCTCGTTGTAACACATGGCCAGAGTCTGGGCCAGTTTTGGCCCCAATACATACCAGTTTAGAGCTACTCTTTAATGTAATGTTAGGGACAGACGAAATTCCAAAACACCTCGCTTTATTATCTACAACCCCCCACCCACAAATACACATACACACACACACACACACACACACACACACACACACACACACACACACACACACACACACACATACACACACACACACACACACACTGACCATCGCTGAATTCCAATGCACTCAGTCACTATTGGCACATGTGTGTAGTACTGTAGAAGTTTTATTTCTGTTGTGATTCATTCCCCTCTCTGCTCGCCAATCTTCATTACAGTACCGCCATGTCCAGATACAGTAAGAATGGATCAGAGCCAATCAATGGAGTGCTAATCTCATTACTGGGGGGTTGGGAGGTGGGTGGGTGAGTTCTGCAGGGGTCGATTTCAAACGGATGTCCCGGTGACCAGCTGAGAGCTCAGGGCCAGGCTTGGGTGCAGTGCCAGCTCCCTCCCCAACCCCATTACCACTGGCAGTGAGGAAAAGGTCAACAGAGAGAGAGGGAGGAAGAGAACAAGAGAGAGAGAGGAAGAGAGAGAGAGAGGAATAGAGGGGGGGGGGGTGAAAGAGAGAAAGGGAGAGTGAAAGAATCCAAATAGGTGAAAGGGAATAACCAAAGGAAAAAAAATGATAGAGCAGACAAAAGAGAAAAAAAAACTGAGATTGAGAAGTCAGAGAGAAAGAGAGAGAACACAGGGGTAAAATATTAAAAGACAGACAACAGATAGAATATTGACACTGGTAGAAATACTTAAAAGAGCCAACAACAGAAAGACCCCATCTTTATTTACGAAACAGGTGTAGAACAGATCGACAGAGATGAAAACAGAAAGACAGAGAGAGGGAGAGAGAGAGAGAGAGAGAGAGAGAGAGAGAGAGAGAGAGAGAGAGAGAAGAAAGGCAGTGTAGTGTACAGAGGGTAGGGGTGACCTCAACTGAAAGGATAGACTCGTTGAAACATATCCAGCAGCAAACCCACCTGTCCCTCATATCACCAATGCCCCATACCCACCTGAAGGAACCCACCCAGTCATGCCCCTCTAGCCATGTCAGGACTAACTGCAGTATCACCATCAATCTATCACACACACACACACACACACACACACACACACACACACACACACACACACACACACACACACACACACAC
>JASCQY010000258.1:14597359-14607809 GCA_030264315.1 Sardinella tawilis
ACACACACACACACACACACAGACACACACACACACACACACACACACACACACACACACACACACACATACACACATGTACACACAGACACCCATAATCTTTGATGCCATGAGGAAATAATGTTGTAGAAGGTTGTGCGAGTTTACCGTTGGTTGCATGGTGAGAAAATCTTGAAGCATCAGTGAACCATATGGTGCTGCTTATTGGTGTTATGGGAGCCAATTTTTGGTGAATATCAATGAACCTGCCACAATATTGTAATCATGTGAATTCTGTCTTTTAAGCATATCTCTTTTTCCCACAAAGATTGTACTGTAGATTCAAAGTACCTCATAAATGTTTCATGCGCTTAAGACAAATACATTTTTAACTAGTTACAGAGTTTCTCACACACAGCTTGTGAAATCCTGCCTGGATGACATTTCAGTTGCATTTTTAACTTCACTTTCCTTTGCTGGCAAACCTGTATTATGTTTGCTGAAAACATCCTAATTTCTACATTCCATCCATTGCACTCTCCATTGTAGCCTTTACAGATTCCATGACGCACATGTTGCTTAATGCTAATGTTGCATACAACCACAGCCACAATCACAGCAGCCTGTTTCCACCACTTCAATGAACTGATTAGCATCCTGGATGTATGCTGCAGTTCACACTGGGATGCTCAATATCTCGTTCAGAAATTTGGACTAATCCCCTGGCCCGGACACAAGCCCAGCTGCAATAGTGCCCACATGTCTGAGCCTGGAAACGTTGCCCCAGCCCCAGCCCCAGCCCCAGCCCCAGCCCCAGCTCCAGCCCCAGCCCCAGCCAGGCACGTGCTAATGATGGGCTACCTGGCTGGCGGCGGAGGCACAGCACACTGCCAGAAGTAGCCGAAATTAGGGCAGCTCCTCTGGGCTCTGCTGATAAGCAGCCGTTGAGATGAGCCTCCCCGAGCCACAGAACTCACGCTCAAGTCACCGCAGGCTACAGAGCTAAGTCCATTTATCAGTACTCCTCTGGAAAAAAAAAGATAAAAGGGTGTTTTTTTTCTAAAGGCAGGGGGCATTAGAAGAAATCTCAGGTGACTTGAAAAAGTTTTCAGGTTTTAGGTCTGAATCATTATACACAAATTACTGACCTCTATTTCATAACATATGCAGTTCATAACCATACGGTATCTTTCCTTTTTTAACTAGCTAAGAAAAAACAACACCTACAGTATACAGGTTCAAATGCTTTTGCTCAGTTAAATTAGGTACTTAAAGACCAGTAAAAACTAATTGGCGGTGTAGCATGCATGCTACAAAGATATCACATACAGCAGCTACATTGTCTTTTTTCACAGTGTATCTGACAGAGGACATTGCAGGATTGCAGCCTTAGAGATCAAACAGAAAATAACATACAACCAAAGAATCTTTAAAAAATTCTCTTGATTTCACAAGACTGCTAAGTAAAAAAGGGAGTATGGTTTTGTTGATCTCTTAAGTACATGTCAAGAAATGCCAGCCAAACAATATTGTGGTATTACTCAACAACATTTACATAGAGAATAGATTTGGCAGCGTAATCAAGGAGTCAGATGGAAATTTGCAATGTATATGTGTCCATTTTTTAATCTCTGTGACTGATGGTGTGAGTCACAGAATCAGGCACTGGGCAGAATACCAATGGTCTTGAAGCTAGAGAAAACGTAACACTTGACCCTCTCTGACAGCTTGGCCAAGCTGTTCATGACTTGAATATTTAGAAAAGTGCATGCCTATGTAGGTTGTCAAAGAAAATGATTTCCCTTGATAGCCAACACACAGTGGCGACTTGTAGGCTCTGCAGATGGGGAAGCCTATTGCCAAGTTTCACATTAATGTGTATGCAGGCTAGTAGCCTAGCTTACTGCATATTAGTCTAATCAATCTAACCTTATCCACGCAGTCATGAGGATTCCTCTAGGAAGTGCGTTTTAGACAGTAAAGAAGTTAGATTGGCTGAATAGCCAATTCTGATTGGTTGATTTCTCCACACATAAAGCCATAGGAAAAGCAAACGGTGAGGACAACGGGGCGCGGACTGCCTGAGGATTCCCTACGTCAGAGGTAGTGAGAGGGTTTCTACCTCTCTGGCTACGCGCAACCCTGCAAACTAGAAAATGTGGTAGATTTTGCATTAAAAACTGTCATTTATCAGGATCACGTTTGAAAATGTGCTGTGCTCAACCAACTTATTGCACACATTTGAAAATATCAGATGTTTAATTTTAACTCTTTGTAATGTTCACAAGATTATTCTGTTAGATCATAGGCTGCAATGTATTAAGACATTTAATATCAAGGAGGTCGGGATTCCCCTGGCTTCCATTACGAGTCGCCTCTGCCTACACAGTGACTAGCAATGTCTTAAATACCATTTGTGATGGATTCTGTTTGTGATGTTTGTGTTTTCAAAATGGACTGCTTCTTAGAGTTCATGCTTCATGTTATCTCACCCTTTGATTTTGGATTATTCTCCAAAAACATAGAACCTAAATATGGCCATTAGGTTCAGATTCTAAAGAATGTTCCATGGCCCTTGAGCCTGGTTAGAAATCTATTGGAGGCTTATTCTTGTACTAGAGGAGAAGCCATCTGTCAGTTCATAGGGTATCCCATGGAAGCCTCTCAAGGGGTGTCCAGTCCTTTGTGCCCATTATGGGATTTGGCTTGGTCCGCGGTCTGTGATATTGATTTATTACCTAATAGCTCAGGCCAATTGGAGCTGTCACATAATAATCATGGGCTACGATCATGTCAGTAGATAGCAACAGCCCCATGTTACTTGCCAGACTCAATACTTCATTGACAACATCCCATTGAGTCAGCCGAGCAGTGCCTGGTTCGCTCTTCCTGTAGCCTATCTGATAGGGGCCTCAGGCACCCAAGTAGAATAAGAGCTAAAACATAGGCAGTGTCCTTGTGTTGTCTTCTTGCACAGTTATATGTAGGTGTATGGGACTCTGTTGTAGTGACACTTGTAATTAGCCTCATGAACACAGAAAAGTTTATTTTGCATTTTCTGCCATAACACCTCTGCAAATACAATAATATGACTCTAAACAATTGAAAAATCATTTCTGGTGATGTTTGGAAATTTGTAGTACTCCACTGTGCCTTGTAAATGCACTTTTTATTCTCTATGCACCTTTTAGGTGGACACCAGTTCAGGGGAAATAATATTTGGTGCATTAGCATGCTGTGTTGCTTGTCTAACGCATGCTATAGAGTTACAGGGCCAACACGTCAGCCTAGTAGTTCCTCCTGCCTACATGTGAATGTATGTATGGATTCTTTTAAGGTGCTTAAGCACAGGTTTTCATCATGCTGTCTTAAAGGGTTGTTCTTAAAGCTTTTTGGTTGCTTTGGTCTTGTTGTATGTATGACTGGGTTTCTCATCAGAGTTGAGCCGGTTTAAAATTTAGGGAGACTGAATATCCTGACAGCAACAGAGATAATTAGAAGTCATCCTCTGCAGTACTAGAAGAACAGCTTTCACATCCTTGGAGCAACCATTTTCTCTCCAAAATGTGACAAGGGCCCCTTGGATGCTCCTGGTTAAAACAAGTCTTGCCTAAAGTGTGAGATATTTTTTTTGTTTTTTATTGTCAGTGTGAAATGGTTCTGTGGACCTGATAATGGTGCCTCGTTACCCTCTCAACAACAAGGCAGCCCTAGAGCTCGACAGGAGCCCCTCATGGAGAAAATGGTGCTACACTCAGTCTGGAAAATCATTGGCTGAGTCCCTTCTCTTACATCTCTGAAGCCCACAATCGGCACAAAGAATATCCGTGCACATCATGCAGCTCTCAACATCATCCTAGTAACCCATCTGCCTGCAAGCAAGCAGCCACTCCAGTTGTAAAAAAAGTGCTTAGGGCTAAAGATTTTTTTTTGTAAGTGCTTGTAGCTTTGCTTGTAGTATCTACTGAGTAGCCTGACAAACATTAATATATAGCCTGGCTATCATGGGTAGGCCGGGCTCAATCCAAAGGCCAGAGTCAGTGGTTGTCTTTCAACTGCCACAATGCATTAACAGTTGGTATCAGGTGCACAGAAAATTAGTGTTGGGATTGATGATTGATGTCATTATGGGCAGCAACCCTGCAATAATCATGGAGAAAAACTGATTTTATGCCTTCCCCTAAATAGAAACAATAGAATGCCACTCCAGTGCATGCATTAAGATGGTTTGCCCCAGTATAGTGGAACCAAAACACAACACGTGGTACAATTTGAGAAACAATTGCCCATTTTCTGGGTAAACGTCTTTGACTAAGCGCTTCTCTATGAATTATGATGCCAAAACAGTAGTTAACTGTTATCTAGCAGGTAAATTGACTTCAGTACTTGAAGTACATGTAGTCACTTCATTAGATTTTCATAGGAAATATACATACTATAGCTGTCATGTGTTTCAGCAACTTTGTATAACACTTCAAAACTGCAAGAGGTCACCAAAAGGTCAGTGTACACCATGTACTGATTTTGGGTTAAAGTAATGCAGATGATAAAATACATTGTGTTCATATAAGCACTTTCACTCCAAGGATGAAAATTTTGTATGCATTTTCCCTCATTTTCGCATTGTACAGTATAGGGTGGGCGCCGACATTTAAGCTCTCAAAAATGTACATCATTGCAAGACTAGTGTGTTGTCATTGTATTGAAAAAAAAATTGGGAAGCCTCAAACAAAGAGCATTTCAAGTGCATGTAAGAAAAGCTCACCATAGGACAAAATATAGGCCTACTTCCCTTACACTTTTAAATGTGCTACAAACATGTTCATTTTTCCCTACTTAGAATGTTAGACTGACTTTTCTAAACTGTCCAGAAAACAGCTGATGCAGTTTTTAATAGCGTATAACAAAATAATGCTAGACTGCTGAAACTATTGCCTTATTTTTATGCTGTTGGTCTGTTGTTGTAATACATTTGCATAAGCATTATGCACAGTGTCCCTACTCTCTTGCTTTGAGTGTCTGTAATTTTGTAGTGTATTATTCCAATGCCCTTCCAGACTTTTTTTGTGTCATAACAGTTATTCTGTTTTTATGGCAAAGGTAGTTGTGCATGCTGAAGCAAAATGTAAATGTAATAATAGGTTTGTCTTTGAATACTGATTAGACCTGATCTTGGAACTGTTCCTCTAACAGGTGACCTTGTGGGTCAGAGCAGGGAAGAATGTTTACTAGGACACTAAGATGAACTGGTTCAGTTTTGTAGGTCAAAGTTCAACGTCACCGTGACCACATCTACAGTATTTCCCATTCTAGTGGACATGACATATCTAAAAAAAAATGCTTCAAGGCATATTTTTCAGATTTGTTGCTTTTCACTAACTTGTTAAATATACATGTAAATAAAGTTAATGGTTTTGTTCAGTCAGTGGTAAAAGTTCAAGTGACTATGACCTTTATTTATACCTACGGTATATGTCTTATACAGTATGAACATACCATGAGAATGTCTTGCGGAACATTTCTAAATTAGCACTCAGAGAGCGCAAACCTCCGCAACACTCAGTCTGGAAAATCATTGCCTGAGTCCCTTCTCTTACGTCTCTGAAGCCCACAATCGGCACAAGTAATATTCGTGCACATCATGCAGCCCTCAACATCATTCTAGTAACCCATCTGCCTGCAAGGAAGCAGCCACTCCAGTTGTAAAAAAGTGTGACCGATCAGCACCAAAATGTAATCATCTGTGTCCCAATACCAGCATTGTCCGAAAATTTCATCCAAATCCGTGCCGTACTTTTTGAGTTATCTTGCTAATAGACAAACAGACAAACAAACAAACCGAAAACATAACCTCCTTGGCAAAGATAATAATAAGGAGGTTAGGTTAGGTAACACTTTACTTGAGGTTTTTGACATAAGAGTGACATGAGCCTGTCATAAACATGTGTCATGAACATGAACAAGACTTGTTTAGTGTCCATGACTGGTGTCGTTAAATGTCATTCGGTTTTTGTAATGTAAATTTGACACTTTTTGGGGGTCAGACATGACAAAAACCAAATGACACTTAATGACAAAGTCATACACATTTTTGATTGTCATGACACGTATCATTAAAGGAACACGCCACTTTTTTTTTTATATTTATGTATAAGTATTATTCAAGAAAACGCATTTCATTTTCTTCTCAGTCTGTTCAGTACTTAGATTGACATTATTAGCATATCTTAGCACAATCACTGGAAGTACATGGTACCATTAGCATCAAGCTAAAAGTGTCCACTTGACGGAATTAAATATCAGTTTTACACTTTGGTGAATTTTAAGTAATTTTTAAAGTGCTTTGTAAATAAATTTGATAATGTATGTTTGGTACCATACACTTACATTTGTATATTTTATAAGGTTACACTGTCAAACTAGGCATTGCAGACACATAGAGAAAAAATGCTATGTGTTTTCATGTTCAACAAGGGTTTGACGACAGTTAAGCAATTTCCCGAAATAAGGTGGTGTATCCCTTTAACATGTAATGTCATACTTATGACAGGTTAATGTCGCTCCTATGTCGAAAACCTCAAGTAAAGTGTTACTGGAATGTTAATAAAAACTCTGTCACACATATACTGTATCACATCCACATCTTTGTAAACCAGAGGGAAAGAAATATCATCTTTACTCAATAATGCTAACATTGGTTGGATCCATTTGCTGAGGAAATTTTAGGATTGTCAGTGGTTTGACTAGGTTAGCCTGTGGAGTTGACCAAATTTCCTGATATTTGTTTCAGCTTTAGCCTAAGGGTTTAATGCCTGAGCAGAGTCTGAAGCACTGGTCTTTTGTGTTCAGCCCAGTAGACTAGCAAGCGGTCTGCTGGTACAAAATAGACAAGGCTCTCATCTGGAGCACTATTGATTGGTAGTTCCTCTGAGGACCCTTGCTGTGCCATGGCTGCAAGTGCTATTGTATCAATACCGTCTTCAATGTTGTGGGGATGTCGATTAAAACGAAGAATACTGTAAGAGTAAGGATAAATCAAACCTTCTTGCACAAAATGCTGTGTTGTCTTTTAGCACACAGTGTTGGGCAAGCAAGCCAAAGCAGATATGTAATTATCCAAACAATTGTGATTAATATGTGTGAGAGTGGAAACTTCATTGAACTTGTATTTTCAATAATTCAATAATTGGCTGCTATGGACTCAACTGAAAGTGGAAAATTCAGAGTGGAAGTAGTAGGAGTATTTATAGTGTCAACAGTGTTTGAAGATGTGTTTTGTGTCTTACAGTAGGTTAAATGATAATGTTGCAGTGTTCACCGTTCATGTTCAACGAATCTTCTTTCCAAGCTCAGAAGAGTTTGTGTTGGCTATGCCCGAGCTATTAGTCAAGTCAAGACTGTATTTCACACAACATAGTTGATCCAAAGTGCTTAAAAATAAAAAATAATAATAAAAAAGAATAAGAATAATAACACCAATAATAAGACAAACATAAAGAAGTAGACAAAACAGAAGAGAGTCAATAAGTCTATGGGCCTTTTGAGGCAGGCTAAAGGGGGGTAAATGTAAATCAATTCATACAAGCAATAATAAAATAAAACAATACAATGACTGATGGTGATTTGAATTAAATCCAATGTTTGACTCTAAAAGGACATATGTGTATGTTAACACCAAATATAAGGGTATTTTTTTATAAAAACGAATGATTTTTTTTTTCTCTACATGACACTACGTATGGGAACTTACCTTTGTGAACATTACCTGACCATCTGTTACTGATCGTAGAGAGTAAAAAAATGCTCAAACAGCGATGTGATTGAGAGTATCAGTTTCCACTGATATTTGTTTTAAGGGAACTCCACTCAAGAAAAATTTCAACATCAACATTGGAACATATATACCACATTTTCATATAACATGACATATGGTGTTTTCTACACATACAACTATGACATTTGTTGTTTTCCTGTCATTATGCGTCATGATAGGATACGCTTGAGATGCTGGTGAAGTAAAAATCGTTTTGATGATACCATATGGAGAAGAGGAAGTTTACTGTACTTGCCAAGGCATATTGAAACCTGATGGTAATGTTGATATGGTTCTATGGACAGCTTCAAGACAACTGTGAAAAAAAAAATGCTAATTTCTTCCATCATAAATGTGTCACATAAAAACTTTACTTCGCAAGCCGGTGAAGGCAAAAACACATCTACAATAGTAATATAATTCTGTTTGTATGTTTGTATGTGTATTTGTATGTTTGTAAATGGTCTAATTATGCCCATCCATTATTTAGTGAGTTTATAATTAATACATTGATATAGGTTGTGGTTAATTGATACGCCCTTGATTTAAATGAAGTAGATTTTCGCCAGACAAAGGATTGTCTTCTCAGGGTTCAACTGAATTCAAGGTAAAGCAATTCTTTGATCAGTTAGTTCTGAAGAGACTACTTAGTTTGACGAGCAAGAGGTTTATTTCTGGAAGGAAAAAAAGTATCTGACATATCCACAGAAATTGTAGCAAAATCCCACAGAAAAGCTGTTTTTTTTGTTAGAGTTATTGAGTTGGCAATTACAATCCATTTAGTGCAGAACTGGTGGCCAGCTAAAACAAATAGGAAAATGCTTGTCTGACCTCTTTTTTCAACACCTCCTTTTCCTTACAACAGCAGCATTCATAAACCTTAATTCATGTTCAGAAAAAAGCATTAATGCCATCACTGTGCTTCTGTAAATGGTGGCGTAAATATCT
This sequence comes from Sardinella tawilis, assembly GCA_030264315.1. Classification (NCBI taxonomy): domain Eukaryota; kingdom Metazoa; phylum Chordata; class Actinopteri; order Clupeiformes; family Clupeidae; genus Sardinella; species Sardinella tawilis. The sequence continues at coordinate 14,606,100 of JASCQY010000258.1, forward strand.
GAATAAAAGTCAGAAATAATGATCATGAGGCCTGTGTGGCCCTGTCTAAGCTCTGCTCCAGGTTGTGCAAGGATATGTAGCTTGCTCACTCCCCCACAAGTCCATGTAGATGCTGTATAATGTAGCATGTGCTGTCAATTGAATGACTGATTTACCCTCAAGGAGCTTTTCTGGAGCAAAGGAAAGGAACAAAGAAAATCTATGGTTGTGTGGTTGCAGGCGTTCGTAAGGAGGAATTTTTATTCTGACACCAATTGCATAGGAGAACACACTTACATAAATTTTTATCCCCGAGTCGATTTCCAGAGTTCTCGTTAGATTGTCAGGTGCTAACTGCATGTGTGTGTAACGTGTGACAAATGTTGTCGAAAGACTGTCGAAAGCTGTTCACACACACACACACACACACACACACACACACACACACACACACAAACACACACACACACACACACACACACACACCTCCAGTTGTTGTATACCTGCAAGCTAAAAGCTTCTGCTTTCTGCTGGCTGTGTGTCTTTGTGCTTGGTGGGGGTTGGACCTGGTAACTCAGATGTCAGATCATTTTGGCGGTGTAAGCTGCTCAGAGATTCTCCACGCTGTGGAGAGAGAAGGCAACTCCTCCATCCCATAGTCATTTCAAAGTTTGCAGCAGCTTAGCCATGACACTTGGCTAAAAACACTGTGACTAATTCAGACTGGATTGATGCTGACCACATTGGTGATGCCATCATCAGGGATTTTTGCAACGGCTCTCACAGTGTGTGTGTGTGTGTGTGTGTGTGTGTGTAGGGGCCACTAACAGCTGAGTGTCTTACCCTGGGGAGCATTACAGTAAGAGCTTGGTGACAGAACACACATATAGATTTTTGTCCTTTCACAATAGACTGTTACACAAGGGTGCATATGTAAAGACTCCAAGAGGGTGGAGGTTTTACTTGTTTGCAGCAACATACAAATTGAAATGCATAAACATGCATGAATACACACATAGATGCCCATGACAAAATTATATTCCAGTGTTATTTTCAAGCTCTCCTGTGTGGGGAGCTCAGAATTTTCTAAAACAGAAATGTTTCAAATTTAGCCTAATGTTCTGCATCACATTACCATTAATCAAAAAATGTCATCCGGACCAGGCAGGTATTCCTAGGTTGTCCTTTGAGGCAGGATGTTTTTAGGAAATACTTCTCATTCAGAGTTGAGCACATTTCCTCTGGGTTTCACTGAAGCCATGAAATGAACACGGTTGAGGAAAGGAGAAATAATGACTTCATGCAGTATCTCTGACCCAGAGGTCCACCGCCAATTAAGCTCCTGGGGAAAGCAGGCCTTTGAAAAGGCCAGCTTGGCTACCAGTGTGTGGTTTTCAGACATGCTTTTGTAATCTCAGGGAGTTACACAATAGTGCCCAAAAGCCTCTAAATACATCATGTATACACACTACATTCTGCCTTTATGCATGTTCAAACTCTTACTCATCCTCCTACTGTATCTACTTGATTTGGTCTTTATTATGGTGATGGTGCAGCTAAATCTACTCATTATTAATGACGTAGAGCTATCTACAGTAACATGCATGCATGGAACTCTCCAGCATAATAATCTTCTTTTTTAGGTTTATTCTTTGGCCTTTAGATTGGATGGGATCGTAAAGAGTGACAGGAAGTCAGTGGGAAGGGGGGTTGGGTGTGTGTGTGTGTGGG
>JASCQY010000258.1:14724457-14726957 GCA_030264315.1 Sardinella tawilis
ACACACACACACACACACACACACACACACACACACACACACACACACACACACACACACACACACACACTCAGACACACACAGACACAGCACACACCTAGACGCACACACACACACACACACACACACACACACACACACACACACAGGAATGTGCCCCTATTATCCAGCTTTCACTCCTCCTCCCTCCCCCCAATTCTCTCCTCTTCCAAAGCCCCCAAATCCTTCCTTTTCTCTGGGAATCTAAACACTCTTTTGAACAATGAAACGCTTGATCCCCAACTTTCATTTTGAACTCATTCTCATAAACACTGCCATATGCATGATAAGAAGGGCTATCTCCGCGGCTGGGATCAGCTAATCAAGCGTTTCGGAACACCGTTCCCTTGGAATCGCACCCACAAGCTAACACTTTACCCTGGTGTGGCGTAACTTGCCTCGGCTAGTTGTGGGAAGGTTCAAGGCAGTCCGCAGTACAATGGAACCAAATGTTCCCTGGATACCAAAGTATTCTTTTCTATTTCCAGACAGTATCCCTTTTCTCCCCCCTTCCCCTTTCCATGAGCTGTCATTAGTTTTCATAACTGGTAAGACACTGAATATTTCCATTTTATTTCAACTGGAACAAGCTCGGGCTGTCTGCAGAGCTGAAGAAGATTATTTGAGGGGTGCGTCCGCGCACGAGTCCCTAATGCGCGGGCTACACGCTACCGAATGATCGAGAGTATGCACGGCAAAAACGAAAAACAGGCCCATTTAAGTGTATCTCCGTCTTTTTCGGAACCACCTGCATTTGATTTTCTCTCCGAACAACGCAGTCCACTCCGATGAGCACATTATATGCTGATCGATATCAAACAATTTACGGAGTGCTGCGACATATTTCTGGATTTCATTCTGCTCGAGAGGCAGAGAGGGAAGACTTTGAACAAGGCTCCTTAAATCAGACCCGGGGATGAAGTGCAGATATGTATTCTCTCCTGTTTTTATTGAATGCTGAGCTGAACAAAATGCTTTGTGACATGGCGCACTTGAGGCCTAAGTGTGCCTTCAGCGCTGCAGAAATCTTTTCAATATGGAGGTCAGCCAGTTAAACGCAACTACCGCTTCCAGATCGGCTCCACATGCTGGCTCGCCCAATCATGCGCCTATCCACACGCTCCGGTCTCCCTTTATCCAATCAAATCAAGAGGCTATTCATGTTAATGCCAGTATTGCAACAATTACATTAAATAACTCGAAAAATACTTTGTATGTTGTCTTTCCTGTCTCATAAAGTTCTATCCGTGACAATCTAAACCGAGTTTAATTTCCAGATCAACCTAACACTAACCATTCAAAAAAGCCTCCAGATCATTTTTTTTTTTCATCAAAAGCCTATGTTATGAAATCCCCAAATTTTCCACACACGTCACTGACCACGTCGTTGTCGAGAAGTTGACCTCTGAGGCACGAACACTCGAGCTCGCTCCCACAAAAGGTTAGGGAGCAAGCCGCAGACTGGATTGAAAATCCTGCCACTAATTCAAACCTTTTGTGTCGCTATAAAAGCAAGGCTGATTTAACTTTGATGACGACGCCACCGCTTCCAGCAACGCTCGGCGAGTTGCACACCGCAGAGTACTACCACACGTTCCCATCCGCTTCAAACCAGGCACATAAAGTACCAAGATAATCTGGTGGTAAGACCTGGCTGCATCATCATCATCATCAACATCTCTTGGCTGAAGCAGACCTGCCTGTTCAGCTGTTCTGTAGCAAAAAAGGTATGTTTAGAATGCCTGAAAAAGTCACGGGATTCAACGGAGAGAGAGAGAGAGAGAGATAGAGAGAGAGAGAGAGAGAGAGAGAGAGAGAGAGAGAGAGAGAGAGGGAGAGAGAGAGAGAGAGAGAGAGAGGTGGAAAAATAGAGAGAAAGAAAGGGAAAGACAGAAAGGAGAGAGAGCAAGCAGCCATAGCACAGGGCACAAGCACACCAACCAGGAATGACGGAAGTGGATGAACGGCCAAAATGGGTGCCAGGAAAACAAAAGGGACAGAGGCAATGCAGAAGGAAAAAACAGACAAACAACAGGGGGGGAAAAAAGACATGCAGTTAGCCCACACAGCCCATACAGTGCAGACAAAACAACCAGCAACCAGACGACATGAAAAAAAAAACAAGACAAGAAAAAACAAAACAAGAAAAAACAAACAAACAAACAAACGAACGAACGAACGAAGAAACAAAACCCAGACATTGTTACAGGCATTCAACAAAGCGAGGACAGAAACCGGCATGTAGACACAACAAATAAAGAAGCCGAGCTCCAGTGTGCTGAAATGGCTGGCTGAGAGGGCGGCAAGTGAAGTGGAGAGATGCTGCAGGCAGGACAGGGGCCCTGTGGACCAGCAGGCCAAGGTGAAGGTGAAGCTTCGGCCCCAGACATGGAGATGCACAGGCGCACAGTGGACGCTGAGCAATAGTATCCCTTTTTACTGTCATTGTTTGTTAGTATAT
>JASCQY010000258.1:14731957-14741075 GCA_030264315.1 Sardinella tawilis
GACAGCTTTGCAATTAATTTGGTAATAAGAGTGGCGTGGAGCACGGCCCGGCCCCAGCCTGGGGAAAATAACACTTTTAATTGCTCCTGCCTGCAGGTGACTGACTCATAGGGGCCAAGCTGAGCATGCTCATGGCTAGTCTCTCTCTCTCTCTCTCTCTCTATCTTTCTATTTTTTGTCCACTCTCTCTTTCTCTCTCCTCTTTCTCCGTCTACCTCAGGTCCTTATCGGCTCATCCCAGCCCCTTACAGGGGTCAACGGCTGAAAGTACCACACCCCCCAAAACACACACACACACGCACACACAGACACAGACACACACACACACACACACACACACACATATACACACTTTAATCTCTGTCTCTCCCCTTCACCCTAGACCAGCGCTTCCCCTCCCACACACTTTTATTGCTTCTAACTCCCCCTCACCGCCCCCAACATCCCTGTGATATCCTTCCAGGTTGTGCCTTTTGGAGTCCGAAAACTTTTAAGATTTGTGAGGCCTTTGAACCCTCTCCCTCCATCTCTCTCCGTCTCCCTTTCTCTCTCTCTCTCTCTCTCTCTCTCTCTCTCTCCCTCCTTTCCCTCTCTCCCCCTCTCTCTCTCTCTGAACCCTGCTTGTGTGTTCCTCTCTCTGCAGGAGGGTGAGGTGGACTGCTGGCCGTTGGCCTGCCCTGTCCTGCCCTGTGAGTACACGGCGGTGTCGGAGGGGGAGTGCTGCCCGCGCTGTGTCACTGACCCCTGCCTGGCCGATAATGTGGCGTACGACATCAGACAGACGTGCCAGGACCCCGCTGGCATCACCCGTCTGAGCGGCGCCGTCTGGCGTTCCCCCAACGCGCCATGCACCGCATGCAAATGCAAGGTAGGCTGTTGCCGCTGCCGCCACCACTGCAGCCCCTGCACCTCTCCTCACATCGCCGCCATCGGCCATGACACGGTCTGCACCACACACCATCACACAGACGACGCTTTTACAGCCCAAAGGCCGAACACAACCCTGGGGGTCAAACTCAGTGTGGAGTCCGTTTGCCACACGTCATATCGGTTGCCACCCATGCAGATGCACAGCCTGCAGAACACACACTCACACAGTTGTTAAAGGAGAAATTTGGTGTGAATCAATCAATAGCTCTGTTGTTTTAGGTCACCGAGTGATGTTAATGTTAGTAAAATTGAAATTAAAAAAATTGAAAATTTGATACAGCATAGACCTACAGTGTAGTGTACAGTTTAGTGTAATACTAAACTGGCATCTAACATTAAGTGAATGGGGCATAGTAACTTACTTTCAGTTTCATTTCGCTATGCCCCATTCAGTTAACATTAGTTATCGGTTCAGTATTCGGCATTCATTGAACTTGAATAACAGGGCTATTGATTGATTCTCACCCGATTTCTCCTTTAAGCTGAGAGTCCAGAACACAAATGGTCATTAAAGTAAATAAGACCTTCAAATCAGCTGGCATGGGTGCTCTTGAACAGTGGAGCCTCAAACTAATGAAGATTAAAAGTTGTCCTCTCGCATTTCTCCTCTCTGCCTCAGTGGCCAACCCTCGCATTGCTTATTTACACTTAAGAAGCGCTGCCCCTTGGCTTCAATGCTCTAGAGTGTGGGTTTTAATTAACAAAATACTTCGCCGTGAAGCACAGCAAATGCTACAGGCCTTAAAACTATTTATTGTCCAGAGAGACACCACTGTTCATATAGGATCAGTTGGGAAATTGGGTTGCAGTCCAAATTAATTGGAATTCTTTATGTCCACGTTCATTCTGCTATTGCGTAAGCCGCAGTACAGAACATTCCGGTATGGGGACCTGGTGCTGTAGTCTCCTCCAACAGGGAGGCTTTGCCTACTGTTCTGTACTGTATGTCGCAGCTCTAGCGACTGCCTTTGCTTGGGCGCCTAATAACATTTGATGGTTCCCATGGCAATTGAAAGTGAAATGCCCTGGGCGTGTTGTTTCCTGGAATGACAGTCTTTGTTCTCTGTCCTCTGCCTGCCTGCCTAGAATGGGAGCATCTGCTGCTCGGTGGAGCTGGACTGCCTCCAGAACAACTAGCCAACGCCGGAGTGATACCTCCCGCCCATGGACCAGTGAGATCATCCTGTCTCAAGAGCCACCTTTATCTTTTAGTCTTTTTTTTCTTTTTTTTCTTTTCTTTTTTTTCATCCCTGGTATGGAAGACATCAGAAGGACTGTCACACAGGCGTCCACAGCAGGAGGGGAAGGGAGGAGTGGAGCACTGCGTTATCAGAGGAAAGCTGGCAGCAGCCCACACACAGTTTGTGTGTGTGTGTGTGTGTGTGTGTGAGAGAGAGAGAGAGAGTATGTGTGTGTTTCTGTTTTGCTATGTACGATCCCCACCAACCCCTTCACCCAATCATCTAGCCCCACCTCCATCTGTGCCTGTGTGTGTGTGTGTGTGTGTTTGTGTGTGTGTGCATGCGTGTTGGTGTCCGTCACAGACTGTCCCTTCAGCTTCTCAGCACACCAAACGAAATAAGGCACGAGTGCTCGACCATGAACTCACAAGATGGGCACAATCATCCAATTAAGGCCCCTTCTTTTGTGTTTTATTCCTCACGTCTTGCCAGCTCTCATGGCCGTTGCTCCGCAATTCATGTTTAGCTGCAAGAACACGACCAGCAGTCGATTTGGATATTTAGCAAGTTGCAATCAGCGGCAAAGTGTTAAACAGCCCACCTTCTAAATTGTCCGGGGCCATTTATGCCATTTGTTTGCAGCTAAAGGAGGTAGAGTGAGTGGTGAGCAGCCTGCATAGAATAACAGATGAACCCCGGCGAGCGTTTCTCCTCTTGCGCATTTCCCATGCAGATGTACTTTTAATAGAGAGACAAGGTCGCTTGATTTTGAAAGAGCATTAGCATGTTCCTGACTGATGACAAGGTGACAGCGCGGCAGAGTGAGAGAAAGAGAGAGAGAGAGTGAGGGAAAGAGAGAGAGGGAGCATAATTAAGGGACGCATCATGCAGACACAGGCCTTCATATGCCAGTGGTTCATGGGAGGTCAGTCCTGTTTGCATACAGGCAGACTTATTAGGAGGGAGAAGCGGGTGACCTCTGGGTTGCACACGGCCTCCTGCCTCCCCAAAAAGACTGCTTTATTCCCCCACCGCCACACTGACAAGCCATGAGTAAAGCCACACTGTAGAATGGTGTGTGTGTGTGTGTGTATGTGTGTGGGTATGCGTGTGTGTATGTGTGTGTGGGGGGGGGGGGTGCTTGAGTGTGTGTGCGTGTGTGTGGCCTTCACTCTAGACAGGCAGAGAGGCTTCCATTGTCCATGTTAGTATCTTGAGACTCACTTGACAGCCCTTGGGAATGAACCTTTTCATTGTCAGCTAATATGATTCCTTCGTCTGTTACAATGACCCTGTTATTCGGATTTTTTTTTTTTTTTTAATTCTCCCTGTCCCCACTTGTGTGTATGACTAACCCGATGAGCTAACTCCATGTGTGCTGTCCCTCAGCAAGTGAAGAGAAAAAAAAAAGTGTTTTATATGGCAGCAAAGCAATGTTGTCTTAACTGTTTTTGATATTGTCATGAAACTATTTGTGGTAGAAATGCACCACTGTGCGTATACTGTATGCACATAGTTTGTTTGTGAGTGCCTGGATGGATGAAAGTGGATGCATGAGTCTATATGAGAGTGGGAGACAACCAGAAAGACAAAGCTCATGGTGAGTTGTATGTGTTCTGTATGTGCGAAAGATTGTATGTGCATTCATGTGTGTCTGTGTGTGTGTGTGTGTGTGTGTGCACACGTGTGTGTGTTCAGAATGTGTGTGTGTGTGTGTGTGTGTGTGTGTGTGTGTGTGCGTGTGTGTGTGTGTACAGAAAGTGTGCGTGTATGTGTGTGTGTGTGTGTGTGTGTGTTTGCGTGCATTTGTAAAATGTGTAGCATTTGCATACCTATACCCTTTGTGTATGATCTGTGCCCTAAAGCTTAAACAGCAATTGAACTCTTTGTTTTGCAAATCAATGTTAACTGAAATAAAAGAGCTGAAATCTATTTCAGTGTTGGAAACAAGGCCTCCTACTCCACATCCTTCAGGAGGGTTCTACTCAAGTGTATATATACAGGGCTGGATACAACAAAAAAATGTCTACTTTAAGACCTCCGTCCCTGCAGAATAACAGTCTGGTGGAGTGGTGTGGAGTTAGATAACCAATCTTTTGATATTTCCTTGAATTGATTTTTTTTTTTCTCAATGAGCGACTTTGTTCTTATTCTAGATGAAAATGTCCCTCCTTGTACATAAGATGTAAAGCCTGGGTCTATGTAAAGAAAATAAAACACTATGCGAGCCATTTTGTCCACTCCACATTCTATAGGTAGGTATGTTTTTGTTTATCATTGGCATCACTGATTCTGTTTAGTTTGTTAATTTATTATTGCCTTAATCCATGATACTGTTCATTGTGTAAAGCTATGGTCACATGACAACAGCAGGGAACTTGTGCAATGTCTTCACCTCCCATCAGTCTTTTAAAAGATTATTTATTAGATGCAACAGTTGAGATAAAATGTATATTGTACAAATGTTAAATTCTTTATGTTATTCTTATTTAAACAAAGTCGGTCAATTATTATACAGAAACTACTTTTGTTCAGCCACAGTCAAAACCTCCCTTTCCCTCCAAATCACAGATTTTGACCTTGCATATCCCCAATGTGCTTGTGTATTATTTAAGTAGACTTCAATGGACAGTTCGCCATGTGTCCATCTGCATTGTTAATGCTCTGAACAAATTTCACATTCTTAATTGTACTTACAGGGTTAAGTGTCATGACTTGGAGACTGTATCGTGTTAAGATTCTTCTGTACATTTCTCCATTAATAAATATTTTAGTTGTATACTTTCATGACTAAAAGATTGATATCATTTGTTTTGTTTTTTTTTGTAAAATATCACACATTAAAGAAAAAAAAATACATTACGAAACAGTTGTCACTGCTTTTCCCAGTGCATTTGTCCAAGAAGCTTTTAGGATTATAATTTGTACTTTTCGTTCAGTGCTTGAAAAAGGCTTCCAGAATGAACATAATCTGAATATGAATGCTTTAATCTGATGCTTGAACGTTAATCGTCATTGAAATTGGAAGAAAACATTGTGAAATATATCAAAGTGTACATTAAGATTGTTCAGATGCAGTGGCGTTAAACTAGGAAATATTTCCAAGCATTCAAAAATCATACACTTCTTTAAAGTACTCTTGGCATCTTTTGAATCCATAACAAAAAAGGAATGGTGACAAAAAAGATAGGCCTACTAAATCTTTTTAAACAGTCTCATATTTTGCATTCTTGGCTGTTGAAAGTTGTAAGCAGACAGCAAAGGGCAGGTTATTCTGCAAGCTACTCTCAAAACCCACTGTTCAGTCCTCTAGGAAACAGTAGCACTACATTCTAAGCCTCAAAAGTCAAATGAGTTTTCTCCAAATGACAAATCACTGTTACAGTGACTGTGTGAGTTCTCACATTCACACAAATCCTGGCAGCAAAAAAGTACATCGGTTGCTATCTTCAAATGCTTGCATGCCTGAGCGTGCTGAACACTCATTTAAAGAGATTTGTGTATTCAGTAGCTTGGCTCCTGTTTTGTCATCTTAATCCTCACAATCTCTGCAGATGCAGCTGATTTATTTTATTTATTTTTTGGATAAATACCTTATCTTAAATACCATAACTATGAAATGGGTATCCGCAAACAACGCTCTTTCATATTCTTCTAACCACAAATACACCTCCAATGGAGAAGCCTGTAGGAGTGTAGGAGACGTTTGCAAGGTTTTTATATTTAAATGGTATTCTCCAACAGAACTCTTCCTTGCACTGATAACTTAGAATCTACAGTAAACATCATCATGAATGCAGCTGCCTTATTGTCCAGAACTCCATGCGTCGTCATGACGGTGTGGCAGTGTGATATGAGTGGAACGGGATGAAAACAGCCCCGGCTGGGTTATTTACTCTTACCCACACAGATGATGACTCAGCAGAGTGTTTCATGGCCTCTAAATGTGCCTGAGCATTCGTGACCCATGGCCTTAATGCTCTTGCTGCGATGTTGGATTTCCATTTCCCTTCCGAGCCCGGCCACACTGCACCATGACCGGACCCACATTCTCCCGAGAGATGCTGAGGTGCCTTAGCATTCATGAATAGGACCTCTTGTGTTTGGGAGGCCATTTAGCAAAGTGGAGGTCTCAGCGTTTCCTCCCGTGAGTTCGAAAGCGCTGCTCTCTTTCAGCTCTGAAGGACCTAATTATACAGACTCAATACACAGACGCATGAATGACGCAGAATGAGGGCAGAGTGGTGGAACAGACCGAGGAAAAGGACGAATACTAAGTACACACCAACACGGCACACACCAGCGAGCCCACCACACACACACACACACACACACACACACACACACACACACACACACATACTGTACCCAGCAAGGAACACCTCGTAAACAACAACACACACCCATGAGTACCACACAGCAGGGGACACCCAACACCACACCACATACCCCATACACCAGAGAACTGACGATGGGCCTCCATGCTTGTGTGCACCTCCATACTGTAGAATATGCACAGGTGTGCACAAAGGAAAAACTTAATACATACATTTGCAAACTAATGACAACAAAAGAACAGTCGTTTTGGAAAAATAAGCTCTGCTGAGACTGCATTCGATTTTGTATTTTCAATGTGATGATGAATAAGCTATAACAGAATAATGCCTTCTTGTTCAGAGCTATTTTTAAACCTAATGTACTTTTGTGCACCAATTTAAATCTGACTGCCATAGGATTGCATTAGATGTATCAATAAAAACATGTAAATGCATTACACTGTTGACTTTCCTCAACAGTGGACACTTTTTTTAAGTCCTGTTAAGCTCTTTAAGTACATATTGACTGTAGAAAAATCAATTTCAGCATAATTAATGCAGAAAAAAGTGCAGTGAATTCCACTGACTTGCCTTTCCCAAAGTTTGTTTTCCATATTGTTTTCCATATTGATCAGACAGAAAATGAAATAGTTAAATACTTCTTTAGGCCCTACACAACTAGTGTACACTACACAATGAGTAACTTGGCTGCTAGTGACCCTTGGGGCCAGAGATCTGAAGGAGATAAGATTGTTAAGCCCAAATTAATTTCCTCTCCTTATCCAGAGCCCTTTTACTGTGCTCAGAAAGCCTACCTAGACAAGACAACTCTCTCACCACCACCATCAGCTGCACACCCTAATGTCTCATGCCCATTTTCCAGTGCTGTTGCAATTTAACAGAATTGTCTGCTGAATTTGGCTACTTTGGAAGGAGAGAGTGGGAGGAGCAGCAGGGGAAAGTTGCCAACTGTGATCCCGAAGGCTACTCAGAGCTCATTAACGCAGCATCGGGAGGGATTGTGGGGAGAGCACATTCCATTACGGCGTGATCGAACACAAATCCGAGGCGATCATGTTATCAGGGTGTAATCACAGTAATAAGCAGTGTCACGGCCACCATCAGTGCTGCTGGGACAGACACTCTGAGCCCATCAGCACAGCCGTGCCTCTCGGAACCCCAGGAGACACACGACAGCCACTGACGATTCAGGAAGGGAGCAGAGATCTCATTGAGTTCCAAACTGAGCTGCATGCCCTCGAATTACACAAATCAGCACAACCCAGAGTGGTTGACTACACGCAGAAAGACGCTGTTCCCACTGACGGTTGAAGCAACCTCTGGCATGTAGACCACAGTGTTAAGAGTGTATAGGCAGTGCTTGACCCGGGGTCACTATAGGATAGCTGTGTTTTGCATGCATTCTGTTCATTTGTGCTTACAGACACGTTTAATCGAGCCAGTAGCAGGCTAATTATCTCTCCCTAACAGCAGGGAAACGCTGTTTCTGCTCACCTCAGTAGCCTAAGCTAGTGCTGTCCTCAGTAAGTTTGTCTCTTGTCAACTACAGTCATGTTATTGGGCATATAGGCATGTTATTCTAGACTGTTAGATTTGTGTAGATCTAACGCTTCACTTTAAACTCAAAATATTCATGAAGATGGATGTGATTGAGATATGAATTAGCTTGTGCTTTGGCTGCACCCGCTTGCATATGGAAAAAGTCATTTGTCTGGTTAATTGATCAATGCTACTCCATAATAAGGTGTGACAACGATTTAATGGCCACCATTGTGCTCACGTTGATGAAGGTCATTTCTGAGTATTGAGGCTTGACTTTAAAAATGGTCTTAATCCGTGGGTCTGAAACTATTATAGGCAATCTTGGTTATTCCCGAAAACAATGAAAGCGTTTCAGTTAAAATTATTGTTCCAAACTGAAGAGATGAGAAGTTCAGCCATATTGGTAGGGCATTGGTAAAAATATATATATATATATATATTTGTCTGCCATGCAATCCACAATAGATAAATCATATTTGAATTTGAATTTTGAACTTGAAAAAAGCATAATAGGGCCCCTTTAAATAATAACCATAGGATGACATGACATGACGTCATGATTATGATATGATCCTTTATCCTTCATGTTTGATCAAGGGCATAGGTACAGTATGTATTGAAAAGTGGCAGGGAATACTTTATGACCATTTAGTAGACTAAGTTATAACCATTTTATAAAGCACTATACTGTAGCTCATATCTCAGAAATGAGCTAGCAGTTCATTGAGTTTGTATGTACAGTATATTATCATCATGTAATGATACATGATGCAGGTGACTCTCTAGATTATAGTTATACTTAAGCTTATATCATAAGTCCAGCAAGGTCTGCTATTCAGTGTAGGCATACTGTACTGTATGTTGTTCCAAACTCTGACATTCTCCTTTCTGCAAAGTTTGAACTGCAGGGGCACTATGGTTGGAAGTACTCAGGAGTTGGTCCTGCCCATACTTCTTGTAATGCAGCATTCTGAACTTGGTAGCGACAGCCAGGCTAATCAGGACTGACATTTAAATGCAAAGCTTTCAGATTAGGGCATATGAAAACCAATGGCGGTTTTAGACAAAAATGACCAGGGGGGCCCGAGGGGGGCCAACATGTTTTTTAGGGGGGCATGTTTTTTTCCC
>JASCQY010000258.1:14745237-14761070 GCA_030264315.1 Sardinella tawilis
CACACACACACACACACACACACACACACACACACGCACACACACACACACACACACACACACACACACACACACTCACTCTCTCTCTCTCTGTGCTCAGTGACTGTGCCAGCATGGGGGTGTGCACGCCAAAGTCATTTCCATCTCCATGTCTCTGTGCTTATTATCATGTCCTGTGGCTCCCGAGCCCAGATCTCCTGTGGTCCTCCCCCACCGTGGGGGGAGCGGGAGTGATGGAGTCGTTCTTCTTCTCTCTCTGGTGGAGGAGCGGAGGGAGTGGGCTGATGGGGTGGCTGCAATATAGACGGTGACAGGGGCTGGTCCGGAAGCTGACATGTTTTGACAGAGGAGAGAGGGGTTCTGGGATCTAGTATGTTATGATGGCGGCTGCTCAGTGACTGGTCTCCCAGACTGGCAAGAGGACCATCTGCGCTTTGATTTCACAGCAATCAGCTCAGTTAGACGGCCATATCTGGAGCATAAATAGTATTAAAGCCCCATTTACAGTTTCAAACACTGTTACTGTTCCAGATGTGACAAATTCATCTACCTGTCACATTACAGATCACACAACCATCTGTTAGGTTAGAGATCCGTAAACTGAGGTTAATTCGTTTTTGCAGTTGTAGAGTTCACAGCTTTGAGGTGTTGAGAGTCAATGACACCACCATCCTCCTCTCATGTGCTTGCAACTGGCAAACATGCCATGGAAATCCGCCATGTATTAATGTCACATACTAGCCTGGGAATAACCATGCTACCTTTCACGCTCGTTCTGAACTGCATGGCAGCCTGGAGACCAAGGCCGAAATTTTCGAATATATTTGGGAACCAATCAGGGAACGGGGACAGACGGCAAGATGATGCGCAAACAAGTCCCCTGCGAGAAAATGTATAGGTGGTTCCCAGACTAAATCTCACTTGAGATTTAGGCTGGAGTTAGCCAGGCTAGTCACATACAGTACAGCCCCTACACACACTGATAACTTTGAGAGATTAACCCGAAATGAAGTCTGTAAAAATACAGTATCACACAGTTTAGCATGAGTTGGCCTCTAGAGCAATCAGCAGTTCTACTGGAAGAGCTCAACAGTCCAGTGCATAGGGGGTGAAAGAGCAAATCCACCAAGTTCCACCTAGTTCCTGAGTTGAATGTGAACATCTCACAATATACAGTAAGGTGTGCTACTACTGTTCAATGACAGACAGCTACAGATAGCATTGCCTTTGACTGATTGATACAGCATCATTGTCTTGTCATTTTAACTTATTCTGCCACAGATGATATGGAAAATGTATTCAGCAAATCTAACATACTTACTTAAGCATCACTACCACGAGATGTGTTAATTACTTCTCAAGATGAAGTAAAGGCTATTTGTTAATTTGGGTGCAGCTTGTTAACTTTACACTCCTGCGGGGCATAGTGGCAGTGACAACGATCCCTGGTCATCTCGCAGAGACACCAAGGCAGCAGTAATCACAGGCTAATTAGCGTGGTGAAAATGAAGAGAGCAGAAAAAAGAAAAGGAAAAGCGCATTGAGGAGGGGTGTGCACGGGGAGAGATCAATACCAATTAAATGTGGTGTTAACAAAGCGTGAGCGTCTGAGTGCCGAGGTAGCCACATGGCTCGGGCTTGATGAGGCCGCTTTAAACAAATCAAAAGTGAATTTTCACGACAGACTGCGGAAATCCACTGGGCATTATGTTGCTATAGTCATCTGTGGCTCGCTGGGCTGCGTAGATTTCAATTCAAAGAAGGGAAAAGAAAACAGAGGAGAGTTTCAAAACTGGGCCTCAACTACTTCTTGCGACAAACTCAATCCAACTGGGCTTTATATCCGGTAACTATCAACTGCTGAGAATAAAAATGTAAATGTAAAAGATAAAAAGGTGTGTGTGTGCGTGTGTGTGCGTGTGTGTGTGCGTGTGTGTGTGTACAATGTGTTTGTGTTTAAAAACAGGAATGTGGTGGAGGGTGATTCTCTTGCTTGGGGAGAGGGGAATGTAGATCAACTTCTTGTGAGATATCCATATTCATCACAAGCACAACAGGGACGGCAGCAGAGACAAGCGAGGCAAAAAAGAATGGGTAAACAAGGGGCAAGTCAGCAGGGGAGAGACTACTTCCACCAACCAGCAGCCCCCGTCCTTCCTCACCACCGGCTGCTTCTGAAACAAACACTGACATTTAGGTCGTTCCCAAAAGAGGAGACGAACAGGAGAGAAGAGAGGAGAGGAGAAGTACAAAGATCAGGGGAAAGGGACAGCAAAGGGTGTGTGTGTGTGTGTGTGTGTCTGTCCGTCTGAAGGGTGTGTCTGGCAGAGTTTGTGCAGGTGAGGAAGGCGGGTGATTACAGTGGCAGGGAAGACGCCTGTATCCCTGGGGCTCTGGAGCACAGTGGCCTGTCCCCGTTTCCTCGGACGGGGGGTCCCCTCGGACCACCTGCCACTCCTACCTGTGCACCTGGGTGTTGATTAATGCATGAAGGGGGCACTGGCGTCGCGCCCGTCCCCCTTGTCCTTGATTCTCTCTCCGACTACCACCCTCGCCCCCCGCCATACCCCCACACATACACACACACACACACACACCCTTTGGAAGTCACTCGCCCTTCTCTCTGTGCCAGAGGTGGCACTCACAGGGTGACAGGCCTGGTGGGGTGACGGAAGTTCAGCACACAAACTGGGCAGGTGACGAGGGCACATGCCAGGGTCATTGCTCCGATGGGTAAATATTGCCACATTCAATCAGTCACGCCTAGCCATCCTTCCTCTCTCCAAGCTGCCAATATACCTCCTCAGTCCTCTAAGGTTTGTCGAGCGTTAGCCTAGCAGTGGGTTGAGCGGGCCGTGGCTGAATCGCTCACTGAAACGAAAGAGATGCTTTCCTCAAGGTTAGCGTCGTTGAAACAGGGTCGGGTCGTGTGCCTAGCGATCTGCCAGTGCAAAGCCTGTGCACTCGCTGTGTCGACTTGATTTATTCCCTCCGGCTCCCTTGGGGGCACAGGGTGCTTCTGCGCTCTGCACGCCTTCATGCTCTGCCTGCCTGCAAGGTTATCTAAGCTTGGCTCAGGTCAACCCCACTAGTATTTTTGTATCTCCAACGCCCCTTTGTTTTTGCTGTTTTTATCTTGCACTACTGTAGACTCTAGCACATATTTCAGAGTCTTCCCTGCATGATGGGCGGCACTGGGAGAACAGCATGGGGTTGGAGAGAATGGCAATTACAATCAGCCAACTTGCTCATTTGGCAGGAAAAAGGTGGAACTGGCAAAGGAGTAATTGGGTTGAATAGGCTTGGCTTGAGTTAGGAATGTTGGGTCACAACACTGATCTATCAGTAAAGATGCAGTGCGTTCAAATTACAGTCCACAGGTGCATACGCTCACCATACCATAGCAGCACCAGAATGTCACGAGTCAGTCCCAACAGGATAATATACCAGAGCCATGCAAATAGGCTAGAGTCAATCTGTCACGGCCCAGTCAGCTATACTGTATGTCATCATGAATAACCCACATGGTTTCACTAATGGAGTGTGTACAGAACGAGAACACTAACCTCATTTCTTGTCACCCTGAGAAAGAGAAAGGTGAATACTTGTGGTTGATAAATTCATTTTAGGATGGGCTTCCCCTTAATGTGATAATTACTGTCAGCATATTGGTGTGGTGTATTTGATATTTGATTCTCTGCTTCTGTAATTATCATGTATTTGACTGCATGGCCCAGGCAGTCTTGAGTTGCCTACTGTCAAACAGATTTTTTTGTGTTCCTCCTTTTTGCATTCCATCTGAGAAATCTGTTAGCTGTCAAGATGGAGGTGATATTGGAAACAAACATGGGAAAAAAAAGTCTGAAACAGAAGACAAGCTCTCAGTGGTAAATGCAGTTCCTGACACTGTTGTGTTAGGCCTACTGTAATTCTAAATAAGATTAAATTAAAATGTGTCTGCAAGCATTGTTTATATTTGACAGCAATACTGAAACTAAACCCTGAGTGTGAGATGTCTTATTTCCTCTCACTGCTCCAGTTTCAACAAACTTCTTTACTGATCAACTGCAGGGCCTCCTTTTGTCTTGACTACCATTCGTTAAAACTCGCTGTATTGGTCTTATACACAATCGGAGCTAAATTGAGCCTTTGCTGTTGGTTTTCTCACTTCATTTAGCAGTGAAATGAGTTTGCAGTATATTCCTGCCACTTGTATTCCACCTGCAGCATATGGATTTGGCTTTTCATGCGCAAGCTAATCGCTCTCTGGCCGCTGTGGTCTGCACAAATTAGAGTTGTATGAGAAAAGCATGTCGTAATCGAAAATGTGCTTCCATTGAGTCTGTCTCTTCAGTAACAAAATGGCTCTCTCATTCAGCGCTAGTCAAGTGCCTCGGTGACAGCTGACGGCAACATGGCGGAAAACAGGTGCTAATCGTTCTTTGCAACACAATATTCCCACAGAGGTGCAGCTTTCTTCGCCGTGATTGAACTCCAGCGCACCTTCCCAGTGTGTTTCCGTGACAAATACAAAATCCTGGCCTTCATGCTATGTATTTTTAGCCTTCTGTTCAGGAGAGCTTCATTTACTGAGGCAGGGAGGCCACTCATCTCCGTACCACCATAACCCCCCCCCCCCCCCCCAAGGCCTCCTTAATCCCCTCCCATCACTGTGCGACGGAGACACAAACTAACCTCACCAGGCTCTATATTTATCAGCTGGCCACAAACACACACGGAGGTAGGGGGAACCGCATACGGCACATCAGCGTTGATTCCCTCTGAGAGAGCGCAGTGGGAGGTCCCTATGAGTACTGGAAGGAATGATATGGCAGCCGCAATCACGGGGGAAAGCAAAGCAGGGGACCGTATCCTGCAAGCACAACTTCTCACACATAGTCTAAAATGGTGACTCAGACAGGCTATATATATATATACAGATATAATTATATAATTACATGCTTCATCAACTTTTGTTTTTTTAAAGTCAGTGTTGCTGTCGCTGTGGCCATTTGACTAATGAAGGTTAAGAGGCACTGAGGAAGGTGTAATGGCCTTTGGACTTGATCTTGATGTCTTGATCAATGTGCAAATTTGTTCACCCTTTTGTTAACACCTTTTAATGTTTAATATTCTAAATGCTTAAAAGGTTGGACTAAGGACCACAAAGGCAGGAGCATGCAGACACATGCTAACACACACACACACACACACACACGGTGGGGGTGGGCAAGGGGTGCAGTGTGTGAGTTGAATATAATCACTGCCTTCCTCGGACTTCAATCAGACTGGTGACACAGCTGAATAAATATCATGAGCTTTTAATCGATGGGATTAATCCTTTGCACGTTTCCTGCTTAACTAATGTTTCACATTCTCGCTGGACGAACGCCATCTCGGAGGTTCACAGAATGTCGATTCTGAAGTTTTCCTCTTTAATGGAGACCTCAGCCATAGTAATGCTGATAAAATGAATGCATTTTAAGTTGGTGTTCATCAATCTTATTCCAATTCAGAAGTTTCGCACTCGACGGCCCTATTACACCATATGACTACTTCACCATACGTCTCCCCTCCTCACCAAGAAGAGCAAATATAGTGTTTTATGTTTATTCCATTAAGCCCCTTTATGTCAAAATAACTACTGAATGAAAGTGTTGGGTCAGCCTCCACTGAACTCATCATAGTCGCTCATCCAAATGCTAAACTGTTGTATGAGCCTAAATTGCACAGAAATGATACAGGTCCCTTGCCAGCAGCTTTATAAAGCCAATTTGTAAGATAGCCCAGCCTTCAAAGAATCCAAATGGTCTTGAGAATTTGCGAATGAAGGCAGTGGAGTAGCTGGCTTACTGTAAGTCTCTGTGCCCGTATTCCACATCTTCACCCCATGATGGCAGACATGAAAGAAGACGCCAGATGACTGACTTGCAAGGTTCATACGGTCATGAATGACAATAAATAATGGTGTAGTTACACATAGAGATGGCCGTTTGGAGAGAGCGCCTCTTCACAGCAAGGTCACTATGTCTAGTCTGCTCGCATGAAAAGCCACATTTTGTGAACATCAGTACTTTGTGAGCGTACAGCAATGGAAGACAGACTGTTTTTGCAGGTGAATAATCAGCCAAAGAGGAATTAAAGGAGGTAGAAACAAGAATTGCTGGCAGACAATCCAGTTTAAATCGGATACAGATATGTAATGGTTCATATTCCTGATCATAAAGTCAGAACAAAACATTGTAAGGGTCTGGCATTAATTCATTTGATGAGTGTCTTGCACCCAAGACTTGTGCACGGCGGGTAGCCTGGTAGACCAGCCTAAATGTGAGACTGGATACACGGCGGGGGAAACTATCCAGTCCCTCTTACAGGTTGTTGTTTAATGCTTCCCCTCTCTTAGCAATATCCAATTAGACAATGCAGAAATGGTATCATTACATCCAAATGTGTAAGTTCTACTGTTCAAACATGGTCCAACAGGGAGTCTGCCTATGTTCTCACAGCCCTATGTTCCCACAGCTCTAACCATGGAAATGTGGGCCATGGGAACCTAGAGCTGATCCCGTCCAACTTACTTGGCATATTTACTTATTTAGCCAGTATGAAAAAGTCTCAGTTCTCAGTAGTTGCAAACCATCAAAGCCGACAAATTCACACGCTGACATCAAAGCTCACAAGTCTATATGCAACAAACAAAATAGCATTTTTCACAGAAAACATTACTGTAAAAAACACAAAACTGACACTAATTACATCTGTCTGCCTGTTTCTCTGAATATGTAAATATATGGTGTTCAATGTTGTGATAAAATGGCATATCCTAAATAATTTTCTTGAGGAAAACAGCAAGCACAATGTGACAAATGCCCTGAAGAACTATGATTAGCCATGCAGGAGGGATGACAACAGTACTATTCACACACACACACACACACACACACACACTTCAGTCTCCGAAGTTTTGCTGTTTTCATTTGCCAACACCTAACTATGAAGCCTACCTGATTTGCCCCCAAGTAAAGAGAGATGATTTGGAGGGCAGATTCCAGTGCACTACGCCATCTGCTCTTGGCTAAAAGGTGACACGCAGACAGTTATTGTAGACCTGCATCAAGGCCCAGACAACAGGGAAATGAAAGCATATTCACTGCATTAAAATGTCAAAGCAAAACCCCAATATCTTGTCATCGTGGCAAACACACAGCGCTGCCACTTCTGTTTGTTCTTATGTTTGGCTCTCATCTGCGTGGTCTCCCCTGGCCGGCGTTGACACAACAAATGAGGTCTGTGCAAAAGCTCCGCCACTGACAGCGGATCACCTTGCCTGTTGGCGAGGCAGGAAAAAAAATTCAGTTGTGTTTGTGATGTTGGTTTGGATGCCAGCATATGCTGAGTACTATCAGAGCCTCCACAGGCTGGTCTTTGAAGTGGTGTGGGTGAGGAGCGGTGCTACCTGGCTCTTTCAACTATTCCCCTGTTCTGGCAAATAAGCCATTCAACTCGGTGTGGGGAACTTTGGAGATACCTGCCGAGCCTAGACCAGAAGAACCACGCCGACTTTAACTTCTTACAGAACGCTGCCTTTTTGTTGTTGTTTATACCATTTTATAATGTTTATGAACATCAGAGGAAGCAGTGGATTATTGCACCAAATGGGGTTTGAGGATTGATTTCTTCAGTGAACTAAATTAGCTAATGAAGAAACTCAGGGGACATAAAAGACAAAATTCTAATACATTTGAAATGTTGGAGAAAAAATATGCTTCAAAGAAATATTATAGAAAGGTAAGAAAGACACGGATCAAAAGAGCGCAAAATGGTGGTACATTTCACAGAGCAGCATGACCTTGCACACATAGCCTATCTGTTAGTTCAGGGCACTCCATGTGGAGGCGTCTAGTCTATGGACCACGTGGAGATCTCTACATAAAAGAGACTATCAACTATAATAAGATAATCCTTACATACAATACAGTGCTGATTTTAAATGCATTTACTGAGACCACCCTGAAGGCTTCAGCTGTGCAGGAAAAAAAAAACACTTTTTTGTACATAAAGCTTCACAGTGACTATCAGTTTAACAATGTAGCTAAAGGTCAGCAACAGAATGGCAACAGGATTCTGCACAACAGTGCCCCATTTGAGGCACTATTAATCTGAAGCCGACCGCAAGCAGCCTTTGAAAATGACCCAATCATTTGTCCCCACATCTTCCCACATGTTCCACTGTGTAGTGAATTCCTCATAAGGTGCAGAAGATGATGCAGTGCCCATAAATTACCAGTCAATCAGCTCGCTTCAACTTCACCTCTCATCTGTGTTGGAAAGGTCAAAGGTCAATACCTAGGCTGGGGTTGATGGCCCATGAGAGGCTAGCATATGCAGCCCTTGTTCGGAGGTCACGGTGAACGGTTCCATCTGAAATGGGATTTTGTTCCCCCCCGAGGAGTGAGAGGGTCAGAGGTGGGATCAGATATGGACTTTTCATTTGATTTGTTGGATCAATGTGTAATGTACAAACCAGGGGAATTCAAGGCTCAGACAGAGTCTAGCTGTTCCTCAGGCCTGCGCAGATATATGTGTCTGCAGATCTGTCTGAGTGTGTGTGTGTGTGTGTGTGTGTGTGTTGTTTGATGTTAAATATTGTGTGTATGTGCGTGCGTGTGTGTGTGTGTGTGTGTGAGTAAGGGTGCCTGCATGCATGCATGCATGGGTGTGTTTGAGTGTGTGTGTGTGTGTGTGTGTGTTTGTGTGTGTGTGTGTGAGAGAGAGAGAGAGAGCCCTCTGTTATTTTGCTGAAGTTTGGACAAGTGCTGCTTGTATGTCAGAGTTTTGTGTGGATGTGGAGAGAGATGAAAAGCACTCCTACAGCATGGATACACACTGCATCTCCCAATGTGGCCATACATACACACACACACACACACACACACACCACTCAGGGTTGGGTTGGATTTTCCTGGATCAAGCAGTGTTGAAAATTTGACAGGCCACTGCCTGGTGAGCAAATATACGCGAAAGACAAAAGGCAAAACATCAAATATCTATTTCAATCTTACAAGCAAACAGCAAATACGCAGATGAGCCGATCTCAAATAATCAAGATGATTTACATTTGCAAACAAATAGTGGTCACTGTGACAAAAACTGTGTGCGGTCCAGCTGGCTGATTCCCAGACAGACTCAGATAGTGTCAGAGTGGGGGGTTGGGGAGGGGGGGGGGGGGGTTATGGCACAGCAAAGACTGGGGTGGAGTGCAAAGCTTACCCTTCATATTGTTAACACAGCCAGACAAGCAGACGCATGCTTCCAAACCCTTGGATGAGAGAGAGAGCGAAAGAGAGAGAGAGAGAGAGTGAGATGGGAAGGAAAAAAAAACAGAAAAAAAGAGAGAGAAACAATTAACTTCTCCAGAGTTCCACACAAGCATGATCTGAAGAGTGGAGAGAGAGAGAGAGAGAGAGAGAGAGAGAGAGAGAGAGAGAGAGAGAGAGAGAATGCTGAAAATGGCTGGGCTGCCCACTGTGTGTGTGGTGAGCTGTCCCAGCAGGCTTCCCATGACTCACGCTTACAATAACAAAATAATACACAGAGGATGTCTGAAAAAAACAACAACAACAACAACAGTCTCTCAGCTAGGTTTGGCTTGATGTGGTTTCATCACTCATGGCTGATTGGGAGAGAGAGAGGGAGAAAGACAGAGCAATGGGGGTTGGAGAGAGAGATACGGAGAGAGGGACAGAGAGCAAAGAGGCACAAGAAGACACGATGTGACAGTAAGAAAAAGTAATCAACATAAGAGGCTTATTGTAAATGAAATGTTCTTACGGGTTTGCATTCATCTGGACGGCTGGCCAGCCACCCCCCGCCCCCCCACCTGAGCCGCGTGTATCTTGGCGCCACATCGTTTGTTACGCCCGAGCCAGACTAAACGCCTTTGTCCTGCCTGCCACCGCTTTCCAATTCCGAGGCGATCAGGAGGAAAATGAGAGTCCCGCTGGGCTGTTATATTTATACGGCAGGACCCTGAATTTGGCCATCCATATTCAACACCCCCTCAGTGTAAGCCTGTTCTAAAAACAGCATTCTCCACATTTGCTCTGCACATGAAAGCGAAGCGTTTCATAAATTCTTCTGCTGGAAATGAGGAAAAAAGAGGAGGCCCAGGGAAGTCATACCTGTGACAGGGATTATGATTTATAGTGATTAATTTCAATGATCTACAGTTTAATCATGCTGTCAAGGAAAAAAAATAAAAAAGTTGAGTAAAGAATGTGGGGTGTGTGTTTCGAGGACATAGGCGCACCAGGCTTTAAATAATAGCCAGGCAGAAGAACAGAGGGTGGAGCTCCATGGGGTGAAATCTAATCGATCCCACACACTCAACATCCAGCGCGCTGACAATAAATCAGGGCAGAGCTGATATATCATCGCTGCTCAATACAGCTTTTAAGGGAGGCCCCTCAACCTTCAAACTTATTTTTCAGGCGCAGCTCCTCACCAAAGCCCATCGTAAACAGATTACCTGAGAGAACATTGTCTTCCTACTGTAAGTCTCATCTGAGGCATCCAATCCTGGTGAGTTGTAGGAATTGAATGTTCTGTATGTGGACAGACAGACCACCAGTACATTTTATCTTAAATTATGGCACATATGATTTTGAGAAAAAAAAAAAAAAAAAAAAAAAAACCGCTTCCACTGTTATATCGCAAAGCCGCCGCCTAAGAAAAACTCTTCCTAGAACATGACCCACTTTGTGTGACTGACTCCAATGTGCTTCATTTCATGTATAATTACAAGTTTCCACTGACCCACATAGATATCATGGAGGAGTCCTCAATGAGGAACAGCAATATTTCCCAAACCGTGTGGAGAAGAAGACAGACGGAGAGAGGCTGGGAGGAGGGCGATGGCAGAGATTATGCAGTGTCATCCCTGGATTGATGTGTCAGGATAAAAGAGGGGGAAATCGCCTCCAGAGATGAGCATAGAGATTGGTGACAGAGATGCAGGGATTTAGCGGGGCCCAGGATTGGGCAGGGACACTGTACTGTAAGAATGCACCTCAGACAGTAGAAAGTCCCAGGGAGACAAGTCAAGAAGAGGATTATGCTTGTCTCAGCACTGGGTGTAAGAAAATTGTGTTCCAGCTCTGAGGGAAAAGAAATGTGTCATTCATGGAGACTCTTTGATCACGGAGGCAAAGGGACTCTCGTGAAACTGGGGTCTTCTGCATGCTGCCTGCTTCAAGACTCAAAGCCAAAAAAAAAAAAGTGATCCGCCATGCCTAAGATTTCAAAGACCGCAGGGGACTGGTTAGGATAAGTCTGTAGTGAACCACAGTTTTGTAAATTTGATACTTTGATACTGTTGAACTGATGAACTGGTACAGTAGGTGTCGGATCAGTCTGCTCCTTCGTGGGCACAGTTATGATGATGGGTCAATGACATTTTGGTTAGATGTGATTGTTGCAGAGCTTGTAAGAAATGAGAAATGTGTTTCTGTGATTATAAAAACAAATCCTCACACACTTTCAGGAAATAGAGACCTGAAATGAAAGGCAACAAAATAAAAAAATCACAGCTTATCTGTAACAAGGTGGAATACTAATGAACAACTTACAGTAAAATTAAAAAATGTACTCTGCCTGAAGAAAGTCTAATAATGACCGAAAGCTAGCACATCTGAGTAAAAAAAAAACTTTTGAGTATGCAGGCAAGCAATTACAAAAGTGCAAAAGTGTAGGCCTACATGTTTGTGATTAATTGTTGCTTTGATATGAGTGCCTTTGAAAGGTAGGGCCTACAGCATGCTCAGATCCATAACTGTATGAGACTAGGCAATGCGAAAGGAGACCAGCAAAGTGCTATGCTGAAATGACATTACTCTTCTTAAATGGCTGGGGAAATTGTTTCTCTACAAGACATGTAGGCGCCCAGTGAGCTGAATGACCATGTTTTGACCACAGAAGCACAGCACCTGCAGCTTTGAAAGAGCCGTGTGACTCATGCCGTTATGTTCGTGTCAAACATGGGAACCGTCTGGACTCTGACAAGCAGTAATGGCACATTCAACACAGGCAGATCCGAGGCCTCGTTTTATGCTGTATGCGTTAAAAACGCTTCTAGATACTGTATGGGTGGAGCCTCCACCTCTTCTCTTCATGGATATTTGTTTGTTTGTTTGTTTATTTATTTATGTCATGTCACTTCAGGCTCATACAAGCTTGTGCAGACAAAACAAATCAAGGTCTGAAACAGACAAATGTAGCGTTTCTATGAATGAAAAGGGAGAACTAGCGATGCCTCAGCTCTAATCCAGACAATCTAAGCAGGGAAACAGAGAAGGAAACATCTGGTCAGGGCACATCTGGTCAGGACTGTACATGGTGCGTATGACTATAATGAAAACTCAGGCTGTTATGGAAAATTGCTAGCTTGTACAGTATGTGATTTAAGTGGAATTACAGAAGTACATCTCACCAGCTGTTTGATCTGCAACTCTCTGGCAGGTGCTGCAGCTCAATGAAAGCATACACAACCAAACTAGCGGTTTCTTTCCTTTTTGGACAATACTGCTATGCACTATTTATCAAGTGCATCCAGGAGCCCTGGACCATGCAGGGAAATTCTATAATTAGCCTACATATTTTGTCATTATATCAGGATCTGATTCTGCTTTAAAAACAGCAGTACATGGAACGGCTTACAGTGTGTTCAGAAAATCACTGTGCTGTTATGGAGAATTTATAAAGTTACCATCATTGCACTGCTACTGCATACACTGTTTGTGTTTCTGTATTCTACTTGAGCATCTGTTTGTATGCCAGTGTGTCAGTTTTTCCAATTATGTATTTCCAATGTATTACACAAGATAGTATGAGCTCATCACTATGGAACACCAGAGGTATCATGGTGAAATCTTCTGGCCATTAAGAAAAAGTGTGCACATTTAGTAAATTGTGCGCACGCTTTGCTAAATCATGCGCACACTTCACTAAATTGTGCTCTCATTTTTTCACATAAGGCGTGCACACAATTTAATTAAGCGTGCGCATGATTTACTAAATTGTGGGCATAATTTAAGAAAATTCTGAGCACATTTTATACAAATTGTGTGCTCAATTTAGGATATTGTGCTCACACCTTTGTAAATCGTGCACACATTTTATGAAATGGTGCCCACACTTAAGTAGAAAGAAAACGTGTGCACACTTATTATTTACTAAAGTGTGCACACGTTTTATTAAATTGTGCGCACGTTTTACTATTTTTTTTTCTCCATAACCCTTCCAGGGCTCCTTACATCACCATGGTAGAGATTACTTTATCATACAATCAAAGTGTACCAGAACAATCAATGACAGCAGTCTTTCAATCGACGTGGTTATAGTCTATAGATGACAATGTCAGGAGGCTGTATACTTAAATGGCCCATGCCCCCTTCATTCATGGTTAGCTGTCAGCGGTTAGCAATTCAAAACGTCATATCTATCCATTGCTCACCAATGCTCAAACCAGTGGCAGCGGTAGGAGATTACAGAGACTTTACTAGATTGTGCTGGAAAGTCCCAGGTGGACTTTTAGAAGGAGAGAAATAGACTGCAGAAAAAGCCTAGAGTGCAAAACCATTTCCATCAAGATCTTGCAACAAAAGAACATCAAGTAAAGTCAAAAAGCCAAGGAAACCATGAAATTAATTTGTAGCACTTAAGCTGGAAAAGAGCAAAGAGCAAGTGATCAAGGAGAGGTATGTTTAAATTGTCCAAAAAAGTAAAAGCCTCCTCTGGAGATTGAATATGTTTCTAATGTGTATTTTTTATGTTAAAGTTGTCATCATTGTATAAAGTGGTGTTATTTAGCGCATTTTTATACCTTAGAAATGATTTAGCATAGTACCTTTTTTCTTTGAAGGGAATATTCCTCCACTCCTTCCAAAATACTTTACATGATAATGATTAATGTTAAAAATTCCACAAACGGCTATTTCTCCCCTTGGAGGTGCCTCAGACCATGGCTTGTTTAAGCCCTGATATGCTCTAAAATCAATGCATGACTCAGAGACAAAGTTTTGTGAAAAATGTCGCCAGCATATCTCTGCAAGACAGCTCATACCCCGAAATGACCATTTGTATTCTGCCTGAGGTTCTGCCATCAAGATACTTCTGTTCATTATTCAACGGCAGAAACCACGCTTCATGGCAAAGAGAGGAGAAAAACACATAAAACTCCATTGCTGTCATTTATCCTGGCTCCAACGTCCATGACTAAAGTGTAAATCATATGGACGCAGTCTCAAAGGCACAGCTGAAAGGGAAATTCCAGAGTATTTCAACCCACAGCCCTGTTGTTTAAAGGTGGGGTATGTGATTGTGTTTTTTGGTCATTTGTTGCAAAGTTACTTGAAATCCTCTCCATAGCCCATTCACAGTCACTGAATTTGAAGCACTGATATGAAAATTAAATATGTCAACCAACTGTGGAGCAAACAGGGCTTGAAAAAGTACATCCAAACATTTGCCAGACCAGCATTCCCCATTGGACAGTTGCATGTCAATCAAATGGTGGTAGTCAACCATTGGAGGAAAGGGGCAGGAATGTGGGTGGGACATTTTCAAAATCTGACAGTGTTGTCGGTAGGAAAAAGAAAAAATAAATTTGGTACAACATCGACTGAACAGCGTACTGGCAGCTAACTCTGAATGGGTACAGAAACTTATTCTCAGTTTCATTTTTTGTGCCCCATTGAGTTACATAACGTCAGCTCACTATTCGGTCAACGTTGTTTTAAATGTTCTCACAATAAGAACTAACCACAGTTTTGACAACTTTGCATGAAGTGAAAGTCGACTCTGGATTATAAGTAGCCTAGCTTTGTGGACAGGAGACAGAGAAAAGAATGACAGTCAGTAAGAAAGAGAAAAGATGTGTGTGTGTGTGTGTGTGTGTGTGTGTGTGTGTGTGTGTGTGTGTGAGAAGAGAGTGAAAGACATAGCAGCGATTCACTCTTCATGTTCTTATCAGCAGTCAAAGTGTATGCTTTTCAACTCTTGGAGTTATCATCATTTTCTACTCCCAAGGGAAACAGATTTGACCCTGCCGTTGGAGCCATCTCTTGCCATAATAGAACAGTTGGTACCAAACCAACTGACCGGTCCAACACGTCCAGTGTATGAATAAGCCTCCACTTCCATTGTGTAGCTCAAATTTACATGGGTCACAGAGAGTTCATGGCCAAACTCCTGTCCGCATGAGGAGAGCTCATCCTCTGCTCCTAGATCAGCAGAAGTGGTGAATGCGTGGGGAGCATTGACTGTATAAACTAGGTGGGGAGATGCTGAAAAGAGTGAGGCTGCTGCAGCTGCACCACCATTAAAAGATGAATGCCTCATCACACAGCCTCCTACAGTGCAGAGGCTAGATGATTCACCAGGAAAGCCAGGGAGAGAGATGGGGAAAGAGGGAGAGGGGGAGAGGGGGACAGAAAGAAAAAAGAGAGGGAGAGAGAGAGGGAGAGAGAGACCTAATTCTCTGACCACTGGAATGGAAAAGGATATGCAAAAAAAAAAAAAAAAAAAAAAAATTGGAGCGCCTTTTAACAAGTTGCTGATGTGCCAAAGTAAACTGAATGGCTGCGCTGTCTATGCCCCGACGCAGGCAGTGGAAAAGTGCCATCCGGCTGAAGTCTTCCGGCCACCCAAGCATATGATGGGGATGGCACTGGCCCACCCCCTCTCACCAGCTCCTCATTGAGGGGTTAATGAGGCAAAGGCTGGAGAAAGAGAGGTGGGGGTGGGGAGAAACACAGGAGAGTTCTCTCTCTCTCTCT
>JASCQY010000258.1:14761278-14778386 GCA_030264315.1 Sardinella tawilis
GTAAAGGTGGAGGGGAAGGGGAGGGGGCAGGGGGACTGAGGGGGGGTTGCTCAGAGGTACTTAGCCCCAAGCAAGCCTGAGTGTGCACATTATAATTCTGCTAACATGGCCCTATTCGAGGCCACTACGGCACAGGCTGCATTTCATTGTGGCGCTCCAAGAAGTCAGCTGCTGCTCATCACCGAGTTTCATCCTCAAGAAACTGGAAGCAACTTGAAAGGCTCCAACATTCCCAGCGAGGAAACACATCTGAGTTGGCAGAGGGAGTACATCTATAAAGTGAACTGAAAACAGTGACAAGACCTGCAGGGGATTCATTGCCTATATAAAAAAAAAAAAAGTAACTTGCTGTTTTACGGCCAAATCAGCACAGCCATTGACTGTGAAATCAGAGGCACAGACCAGACCGTGGCAGTGTGAGGAATGCGTGTTCCAATGCTGGGTCATGTGACTCACATGTGAGCAGTAAAGAGGGCTGGCTAGGGGGGTGAGAGGAGGCGCTGTTTGGAAAGAATGGCCTTGCAAGACATCAAAGTTACTGAACCTGTATCCTCCACACAGCTCTCTGTCTCTCGGCACTGTGATCGATGATGGCAAGAAGGCAGGCTGCTGAACAGATGGAGGCCAGTCAAACTCTTCCCCAGCTTAAACTGTCTTCCTACCAGAGGAATGGCAAGCGGTAGCAGATGCGTGTCATTTGCAGTTGAACTATATCTTGGAATTCACTCCACATATTTAGTGCAATATTTCATGTTTGCCATGAGAAGCATAGTAGATCAAGACAGTAATGTGAACAGATAGTGCAACGGATGCACTGCGGGAACATTATGAGAACATAAAAGGAATACATTTGCAAAGACACCAGCACATACAAAATCAAGGCAATGTTTGGATCATTACCATATGCATATAAGATACAGCTAAAGATCGCTGAATGCGGGGGAAAAAGATTACAGTGGTGCCCAACCTCTGATGCCACAGGGTGCTGGCATGGATATTATTTGCTCAAGTTCTTTGGGCAGCTCTCTGCTGGTTCATTAGTGGAGTAGAAAGGCGGAGGCCTTTCAGAGGTCCGGAGGCTTCAGCACCTTGGACAGCATCCTGCCTATAGTGAACCGGGTTCAGGTGAGGCTTGGCCAAGCCAGCAGGGCAAAGGCCCATTAAGCCCCCTCTCCCCTTCCAGCACCACCGCTGAGGCCCGTATGGATAGATCAGCGATGACCAGTGGAAAATCAGGCATGTTTTTTTTTTTCCTTCCATCCCTTTAACCACGTAATGGACTCATGGAGAGGCCAGATGGTCAGAACTGAGGAGGCTACCCAATCTGCCCCAGTTCTGCAACAAAAACTAATTTCCCTGAATTTTCTGTTTGTTTTTCCCACGTCTCGCTGCTCTAGGCACCAGTCAGGCACTGACACTGTTGGAGTGCACGGCACAGGCGCAAAGTTTTACAGCAACTATATTTAGCGCTCCGCCGCTTAAAATATGCCATGCGAGACTCTCCGCGGTATATTTAACACGGTAAACAAAGAATTCCCGTGATATCACAACAGTGGGTACACAGCACACAGAGTCAACTCGAATACATACGCTTGTCAGTGGGTAAACTGATTGTGGAGATGGGTTGGCAATGTGCCCCCCAACCCTGCCCGCCTGGCATCAATTCAGCGTCGACCTGAGCATCTGCCATCCGTGACAGACACGGATCTCGCTGCTGTCAGACGCTTTATTATATCAGTGGCTTATTAAATAACCTGTGATGAAAAGACAGATAAAACCCTGCATGCCTTGCCTGGCTTCATTTTGATTTGGAAGACAACCATCTGAACGAGAGGCTCGAAAGAGAGAGAGAGAGAGAGAGAGAGAGAGAGAGATGTAGGGGGTGATGAGAAGGGGGTGGGGGGAATTGGGTCAGCTCTTACCAATAATGACGGCATAATTCGCCAGTGCAATCTCTTCTGAGGCACGGAATAAATCAAAAATGTAACACCCTTCACAGATAATGGCATTCCCTTGGTGCAATATGGATCCGGCAAGCATAAAAAAGGTGGACAAATGAATCCTGTGCCTCTGACTACCCCCTTGACAGCAGGCCAGTGACATTCACAATGACATTCACAATGAATTCACATCAAATACACAAAAGCAAGATGGAGAGCTGGAGAAAGCTGTGCTCCGGAGATTATGGGAATAAGTTGGGGCCACCACACAGTCCCTGATCAGGTTTGGAGGATATGTGCTTTAATGCCCAAAAGTGCATCCAGGGTGACTTAGGCCTTGGAGAGAGAAAAGGTCATTGCTCATCTATCTGCATTTGTTAAGAGTGAATGGGGGTTGATCCTACCGTCCAGGGCAGTAGAGACACCTCTGAGGTATTGTACAGTGAGTCTCTCAGAATAGAAGTGTATGGAAATGCCTGCTGTATCAAACCCCACTGGCAATTGTGGCTTCATAACTATGCTCTGCATTCAATATACACAGCATGTGATGGTGCGGCCGCTGCTGCATTACAGTGTATCATGATCACATTTTTCATATAAGACTTTGAGGTGTCAACACTGCAGAGCACATGCATGTGCATTTACCTTCAGGCACCAGGACATAACTCAGCCAAGCAAAGATGCAGACACTTGACTGGTGTGATTGATGACTGTCTTCACAAGTCTTTAGCTTCAAATCAGAACCCTCTGTTTCAATAAAATAGAAACATGCACGAACACACACACACACACACACACACACACACTCACTCTTACTCAGAATTCCTTGGCCAAATAAACGGATTTTGTACAGTACATTTATATTTCAGAGGTTGAATTCTTTTTATATCAGATGTCACCTCAGTTTAAAAGATTTAAGGAGCTGCTGAATATTTGATATTTCCTGCTAGTCTTTCATGCTACCATGTTTGAGCTTAGCTCAAGGGTAGCAATATGCAGGAAACTCTGAAAACAATGAAACTACATGGGAAACATCTCTCCTATGAATACCTGCATGAGTAAGAGGC
The DNA here is from genome assembly GCA_030264315.1 of Sardinella tawilis. Classification (NCBI taxonomy): domain Eukaryota; kingdom Metazoa; phylum Chordata; class Actinopteri; order Clupeiformes; family Clupeidae; genus Sardinella; species Sardinella tawilis. The sequence goes on from JASCQY010000258.1 coordinate 14,764,286, forward strand.
TTTGTAAGACATTATAAACTCTAATCATGTTGATGTTTATTTACTGTATGTGTTTATGTTTATTGCTACTTTGCAGATGCTTTTATCCAAGCAACATACAATACCAATAATACATTAACAAAGAATTGGCTAAAATTTATAACACTAAAAATATCCATGAGGCTGAATTACACTCAGTAAATTGAAAAGATTTGCCAGTGACAATGTCAACATTTTCAGGGAGGCTGAGAAAATGTACTCAACAAAAATTCACCCGTTTTATTTATATATTTAGGGGTCCAAGCAGAACCCTATTGTTTTTTTTCTGTTTTAGGGGTCCAAGCAGCGAAGCTGTTTTTTTTCTTCTCCGCTAAAAGTGATTGTGCAGCCTAAACCATAAGTCCCAGAAACATGAAACTTTAGAGTTAGGTCCCAAATTTCTCCCCCTACTCAGAGCCCAAATCCTGGGGTACTGCATCCATAGGTGGTGCTGGAAAAATACATTTACAAGCCCATAGCTCTAGACCAGAACGACCTAGACTCAAAATTCCTGAATCAAATTAATCTGTACAGTCATATACATGTATTTTCCAAATACAATTATTGTCAAAACATATTTAGTTAAGCATAGTTAACATTTAGTTAACATAGGTCATATTCTGACCCACAAAAGTTATCAAATCAAATTTTCATGTCAATCCATTTTAAATATTATAGTTCAAAAAACTTTGACCACCATGCAGAAAATTGACCAGTCATTACCAAATTTCATCTGTTTAATCATTATGCAAGTGCAAGTTACTTAGCAAAATTTCACTTGTCTACTCTTGTCTTAAAGGAGAATTTGGTGTGAATCAATCCATAGCCCTGTTGTTCAAGTTCACTAAATGCAGTTCTTTGGAAAAAGAACGAACAAATTTGTCACAGCATAGACCGAATAATGAACCAGGCAACTAACACTAAGTAAATGGGGCATAGTGTCTTACTTTCAGTTTCATTTCGCCATGCCCCATTCAGTTAACAATAGTTATTAGTTTATAACTCCGCCTATGTTGCATCAATTTGTTTCGTTCTTTTTGCCATAGCATAGACAGCATTCAGTGACCTCTAACAACAGGGCTATGGATTGATTCACACCGAACTTCTCCTTTAAATTGAACATAAATCTGTATTACTCAAAACTTTGACAAGATCACCGACAGCAACAAGCCATGTAGGCAACAGTAGCTCAATGGGTTACCACCTAACAGTGCAGAGTCAAGCATCATGGGTTCAAATCCTGTCACCAATAAGACGTATCAACACGTTGTTCATAGTGCAAGAGTGATAGTGTGGGACCTCACACTAGCATAGTCATTTACCAGTCCAGCATTAGTTAAAAAAAGATATTGAGACCACACAAATATAGAGCTATATAGACACAACCTCAAATGAACTTCTTAAAGCCATCAGTATGAAGCTGGTGTCAGTCACTGGATATGATTTCTGAGTTATGAGACTGGGAACAATCCACTACTTCACCATGGGTCATGGCAACTTTGTGTTTTTACATTCTAAAAAGTAGTGAGGAACAGATTTCACTATTCAGTGACTGCTGATGGCAAATCAACTTCACAGGTGCAAATGATTTCGTTTTTTTTTTTTTAACCTTTATTTAATCAGGCAGATCTATAAGAACAAGTTCTTATTTACAAAGATGGCCTGACAAAGAACACGGACACAGGACAAAAAACAAGACTAACACACAGCACACACACATACTCACAAACAAAACAACAAAACAAATAAAAACAGACAAACAGGAAGGGTTAAAAAAAATACAGATTAAAGGTTGACTGAAAAGACAGGTAGACAGGTAATGAGGTGTGATGTGACCTTCAAGGCACATCTTCATGTTCCATGCAGGCAAGAAGAATTTCAGCAACTCTGAAGAGGATAGGACAGGATAGTGAATTGAATGCTGATGTCATGGACATAGCATTAATAGGCCTGTGAACCAGTGAGTACACTAGGTGCATTTTTTTGCCAACATCTCACTCACAATTAAAGTAGCTGATTGTCCCATCAGAAACATTGTCTGTGCTTATTCAGTATTTTAACAGTGGCACAGACACAATAATTAAAAGCACAAAACCTGTGACTACGACAGAACAGATAACTACATATAAAGGAAAGGCACATCCTCAAATCAACTGCCTCGCACAGTTGGCACACATGTTGATACTCACTGGCTAACAGGCCTATCAATGTGCATAAGCGCTCAAGTTTTCAGTCATCATATTCTGATTAAAAGGTGCGAAGCTTTTCAAATTCACCGTCCGTGATGCATGGATATGTCTTTCCAAGCTCTCAACATGCAACATTTTCCACCTATCTTCAATCAAATTAAAGCTCTCACACCTGTGAATTCCATTCTTTTTCATCAGAGACTGAAAATACACACATTGGATGAACCCCTGTAGCGTACTGGATTGATACCTGCCTAACATGTAAAAGGTTCCATGTTCACCTCCCAGTTGAGGGATCAGTAATTTTAATCGTACTTTAGGAATGTCTCTAACCTCTTGAAGACTTGAGTCAAAAATCATACATTCAAAGATCATGAATTCAAATCTTTTCTCCAGAAAGTTATTATGAACAAGTTTCATACTCCTGATTGTCATGGTGGTATATCTGTGATGGCCCAATCTGCCAAACTCATGAAACCCAAGATCATGAATCTTAAGATCATGAAGTCAAAGCTGTGATTGTTTCTCTCCAAACCACTGAATGCAAAAAAAAGTTAGCTTGTCTCATCCACAGTAGCGCATCGTTTTTTTTTGCAATTGTTTACACACAATTTTGAAAACAGAGCTTGTCACAGTTTTCCAAACACGACACTCAATTTGCATGACTCCTAGACTGCTTTTAGTATGTGCTGGAATATTTCAACTGGGCATTATAATTTTGATGGCAGGATAATTTTGATGACAAAAATATGACAACACACACTAGCCCAAACTTTCTTTCTTTCTTCCTTTTTTTTAATACATATGGACATTTCTTCACAGTAGTCTGTGTATTGTTGATATTACAGTGAAAGAGCTTGATTCACTGATGATATCAATCTTACAATGGAGCCCATCTTGTGTTTCAAAAGCTTGCAAAACATGTTTTTTGTGTGTGTGTGTGAGAGGAAAAGCAACTCTTTTCTTAAATTCTTTGCACATCCCAGTACGCACGTTCCAGTTCACCAGCGACTGCCATTAAAAAAAAGAAAGAAAGAAAGAAAAAAACTAGAGAGCGGGTCTAACATTTGTATCTATTTGCATCAACTTCAAGCCATAGGCTAAAAACCATGTTCCTAATTAAAAGTGCTTGTGTTCTCTTGCTGTGTAACCTCCTCCCCTCCCCGCTGTTGCGGGCTCCACATGGGATTGTGTGTGTGCATTGTACACAAGTCGCAGGCACCCACAAACACTCCCTCAGAGGCATGCATGTCTGCCACCGAGGCGAAGGCACAGGGCATTAACATTTAAATGTGTTTTCTTTTTTTGTGGCCTGATGCATTTACATGTATATTGTGAAATTTCAGAAGTGCTACATGGTTTCTATGTGCATTTCTCTGTAGCAGTTACCCCACCATCGTGAAGGAATGGGAGGAGAGGCAGGGAGAGAGGGAGAGAGTGGAACAGAAAGAGGTTCAGTAACACCAAGCCATCGTCTGACACATCTGAATAGTTATTCTGAGCATTTATTTCTGTCTGGAGCTGAGGACTGAGGACTGAGGAGGCTAACTGTTTCGGTAACTGCAGAAGGGCATGCACAGTCACAGCAGTAATACCAAGGCCTCAAAAGATTCACTTCCAGTTTTAGCACTGATGTCATTCTTAAGAGCAGTATCACTGAAGAGGATTTTACTGAATCGAAGATTTCAAATATACTCACAAGGCATTTGGAAGGCAGGGTTTGGAAAAGGTAGCCTGTGTTTTTTGGTGATGTATGGCTTCCAGTGACCTCCACAAACATTCTTCAGCACACGTGTGACTGCATCTGCTTGAGGAAGATCAATGCACTTGCATATGCATGCACACATCTGTGTACAAGTGGAGTGGATCTTTCAAAAAAAGTATCACTGTGTAATTACTAGCGCTGAAAAACATTTTCCTGCCACATTTTCTATAAAAATGCCAATGAACTAAAATGAAATCCATGAAAATAGACCAATGTGCCGTACAAAGCAATCATTTCTCCTTTTTCCTTCCTCTGTCTTTCAGCACATAATTAGCAAATCTCTGTGTGGGACAAACACTTCAGGAAGTTAGAGTTGTTTTTCTTCTCTCTTGTCAAAGTGCAACAATTCCATTTTCTGCCGAATGAGAGCAATCTCCCTGAGGGAGGGATTTTGTCTGTTTCTCTAAGCTGATGCCGTTTATTAATGAGCCCATATGGAGTTCTCTCTTGTACATTTGGGGGTGATTTGAAAAGTCCTTGGACAGTGTCAGGACAGACTGGTGTTGTTTATTTGAGCAGTGAACTACAAATCCCCTGACACTGCTGACTGTCACAGGGCAAGTCCCTATTTCTATTGACAGGCTGACCAGAACATGGGGAGTAAAGATATGGGGTGTGCTTGAAATTCAATTAACAATAGCGCTTGTCTCTTCACTGGATGGACAGCCAGACAGATGAGGTATGTCTTCCAAATCTTTTCTGACATTGGAGTAAGGAGTGGCTCGTGAAGAAAGCAACAGCACTGCAGACTTAGATTAGAAGAGACAGCACCAGGTAATGCTCTAAAGGTGGCATTAAAGGTTTTTTTTTTTCTTTTTTCTTTCACATTTTTACAATCATGATACTACTACTACTACTACTACTACAAATAATAATAATAATAATAATAATAATAATAATAATAATAATTATAACAATGTCAATAGTGATCAGCATCATCCCAAACCAAAATGAGTGACTTTGCAACCCTAGCAAAATAAGAAATCCCTACCCAAAACAAAATATGAGAGGGCTAAGTCACTGTGGAGTGGATTCTTGACCAGCAATTCCAAAGTCAGCCAATGTGTGATTTAAGCTATTCCGCATTTGGCAAATAGGCATGTGCCGTGAGCCAGAGGCAAAGTACTCCTAGCTAATCCGTGGCAGCCAGGGCTGTATCATTAGAGAGAGAGAGAGAGAGCGAGAGCGAGCGCTCAGGTTAAATCCACACCTGTGTCTGTGCATCTAGAGAAAGCTGATTCTTTAAGCCTTTGATGTTTGTGTTTGATTTATAAAGCATAACATTTGGTATACTTCAAACTGATTATTTAGTTAGCATTTACACATTATCAGTTTCAGATCATGCTATTTCTTAATCAATAACAGTAGAACATGGAACATCTAACAACATGCATGCACATATAATATGAATATACTGATCTAACATAACAAAATGGCAGCGTTCCAGCACACAAACTACATTGCTAAACTAACTGTTGTTATGATTATACTGTGTCTACTTTGGTGTCTGGTGATGCGTAACCTCAGCATTCTGCAGCAGTCCCTGCATGCATCACACTGCAGTTCTGAGACTGGCATTTGTATGCAGGATGGAGGCCGTGTGATAGAGAACCACAGCAGCTCCATGGAGCTGCATGAGAGTCATTAGGCCCATCATACAGTGCAAGGCATGTGCGGTGCATTCCAAAGCAGCTATAGTCATGTGGGTCAAGCTGCATAGATTTCACCCTAAGGTGACCACTTAGGCTATTCATGATGACTGAATGTGTGTATGTGAGACCCAGTGTCTGTTTTTCATAGCCAACATGCAAACATGCCTGGTCATTTTGTTGTTGTTCTTCTTAAAAGATTAAAGTTACATAACATGAAGGGGAATAGGCCCTAGACTAAAACATCCATACACATGGATTGTATGTGGTAGAAAGTTTAACTCACCAGAATTTTTCTTGGAAGAATAGCTTCATATCAGTGAAAAGAGTCTTGAGGCTCTAAGAGTGCATACTGACCAGTAGTGAGACTCTTATAGCCATCTTTAGTATTATGCAGAGAAAAAAAAAACGTCAGCTGAATCTTGAAGAATAGTGTAGTGTCCTCTCAACACATCAAGTATTCCCTTAGACATACACACGCCATGACAGCGCCAGTGCTGTGAATAAGCTTCAGTGCACTACAGCAAAGCCCTGGCTTTAGAAAACACATCACAACAATTTACTACCATCTGTGCTGTTTGGTGAAAGAGAAACAGTTGTGTGTTTGAGAGAGAGAGAAAAAAAACAGTACTTACTTAAATGTGAAAAGTGAGTGGAAATAGAATAATTTTACAAATTTCCAATGTGGGCCTGGTGAACAAATTAAATTCAACATGAGAGCACTGATAAACCAAGTAGCCTGTGTGTCTTTCTACAAGAAGTCAGGAAAAAAGCTAAGCAGTGTTAACATTTTTCACATACAGACTTTGTATTGGCAACTGATGAGTCATAATTGAATGTAGTTTCCTAACTAATTAAAAAAAAAAAAAAAACATACACTAGGCCTCGGCCTACTTCTAAACACAATGTTGCCCTGTTTCATATGACATCAACTTGTTTTGTCCCTTCTAGCTTCGGCTACCTGTGGTTTTAGGGAATGTAGCCTACATTACAGTAGGCCTAGGCCTAACCTAAGAGCATTTCTGTTTTTCCCTCTCAGTCACAACTTACCAATGATTCAACGGCCCGATCAAACCACTTGACATGCTGTGGTGGAATTCTTACTCTGGGACATGGCTGCTTGGCTCTGTCCATTTAAAAGCTGTTCACCACCCTAGACTACACGTAGGCTACATGTTGCAGGATAAATTCACACAGTTTGCACTGAAGCGTGACGACTAAATGAGCTTTGATAAGACAGTAAAGTGGCTCTCTGTTATCGAACAAGGTCGTCTGGGTTGGTTCTGCCGAGCATTCGAGCGACTGATGGAGCAGATAACGTCATGCATTCTGTCACACCCCATTTTATGCACATTGTACATAGACGCCCTCTGCAGGACAAACTTATAATTCTTGCAATGATTCTGGTATGAGGTGAAAGATGCCCCTCACTGTGCAATATTTTATGTCCAAGTCTAGACACTTCTTAATCACGGGTTGCTGCCTAGTTAACAGCAGGCTATTATCCAAGGTAGGCTACTCACTACAATCATCTCTGAGCTTCATTAATACTAATTTTCATTTCATTGAATAACAAGACTTTCCATCTCCAAGGTCCGACCAGGCAAGTCGGCAAGTTCCAGCATACTGATAATGTCTGAAGAGAGGTCTTAGATAAAAAAAAATAAAACCTCTGTTATAAAATATTTTGGTGAGCAAGTGCAAGTAATTCAACAACTATATAATTGTAATAAAAAGGAAAAAAGTTTTTCTACTTAAAATGTAGCAATAACGAAAGATATGTGGGACAATAACAGGTAGGCTACTGTATTTTAAAACATGCTATACCCCCTCTAGCTTAAATATTCTACTCACTCTGAAGACAACCGTCATAGTTTAGTTTGCTGAGGACTTCACTGTGAATCTATTTCACAAGAGTAAATGCCTCAGTTAAGAGTCCACAATTTAAAATGGAAAGCCAGTTAAGGACTAGAGTGCAATCCTATTGGTCCCAATGGGATACCAAGTGGGTGCTTTGGGTGCTGCAGGAATGAAAGATGAGGGAACGGTAACGGCTGGGTGCTCGCTGGCCAACCAGCAATAATACTGCAACACACCAGATGCAGTATCTCCATCTGACATGAGGGCATCACTTTTAAAGGAGTCAAATTCACAAGGAAGGTCTGCCCCCCTGCCCCTTTTCCTGGAAGTGGCAATAATAATAATAATAATAATAATAATAATAATCATCTAAAAGGTCAGATGTAATGCCATTCACTCCTGATCAAGTGAGAGATGCCCAGACAGTCCAGGGGAAGCTCAACTCAAATGCTCCCATTAACATACAGTACCAGGCGCGTCGATAGGATTCTGGTGGGGCATTTCAATTACATACAAGATGCTTCAAAATACTTCAAAATAGCTTTTAATTTAAAACTGCAAAATTGCAACAATAATAATGGTAAAAATCAAACACTGAAATCAGTCAGTCACAGTAGATGGAGCGAGGAGAAGAGACTAATCACAGAGGACAAGAGATATAGAGGACAGAGGACAAGGAGAGATATAGAGGACAGAGGACACAGAGGACAAGAGATATAGAGGACAGAGGACACAGAGGACAAGGACAGATTACACATATAATGCAGACAGGAGAAACAGGGATTTGTGTGCGTGGGAGACATGACGTCAACACAAGACTTCATATTTTATTGGCCTTTATCCTCTCCAGTCTCATCTTGAGGTCGTTGAGGTTTGGTGGCGGGCCTCTGGGTGGCGCTGCAGTGGTCGTGACGGTGGGGGCACTGGTGGTCTGGGGCCCAATGACGGCCTCTCGCCGGCTTTGCTCACGGGCCTCCTGCAGCTGGGACAGCTTGCTCTGGAGCAGCTCCATGGACGAGCTGACCGCCGGCTTGGAAGGCAGAGCAGTCAGCAGGGGCTTCTCCTTCTCCTTCTCCTTCTCCTCAGGCGACTTCTGGGGAGGGGGGGGCATGCATGGAAATTAAGTTAATGGGGGTGTAGGGGTGTGAAAAGTTCTGAACAAAGTTCTGAATGAAGATTCTGGATCCAATTACATGGCTTCAGAAAATCTTTCAGTAAAAGTTTGGAAAAACAGAAACTAAATGCTAAAAATACAGTATTGTTCAAAGGACTTTTCCATGAGGAAATGTCCCATTTCCCATATGAGTCTGCCGGAGAGTTTAAGAGCACCATCTTAAAAAGTCCAAGTTGCACAACTGTGCTATGAGAAAAGGAAACTTGGTCCAAATTATGCATCAATACAGACATAAGCATATTGTTTCATCTCCATTCATCTGGACTCAGGTTTGGTCAGTTTAATTGTATGAAACACAAAACAAAACAGAAAAAACACAAAATATCCCATGGCAGCCATAATCCTGTGCTGAGCATCTGATCTGGCTGTCAGACGAGGGAGAAGAGGGATTACCTACCACGTCTACTTCAGTGGTGTTGTCCTGTCCCCAGCGCTGCTTAAGTATCTGGAGTCTCTGCCGGAAGTAAGCCGGCGTCTGCAATGCAGCACTGGAGCCAGGATTTGACACGGCTTGCAGAGGCTTGGGTAAGCCAGCTGTTGTGGGCTGTGTAGAACCTGAGGGGGGGGAGGGGGGGGGGGGGTGGATGAGAAACAACAATCATTTAGACAAGTTACAACCAGAAATTTCTCTTTTTTGGTAGCAAAATCAAAATCTCATTTTAAAGTTAAGTGCTGAATGACTTGAATGACTTTGGAACCAATATGAACTAAGTGACTAAGGAAGTGGGCAGTCAACAGTATAGCCTGTGGCGTGTTCATTCCTGGGAACCTATTTTTAGCTAATCCATCACAAAAAGGCTCATTTGTCACACAGACACACCGAGTCGGTGCTGAGCGCCATCAGATAATCACACAGCCGCGTGTAGCTCGGTGCCCAGCACAAGCAGGGATGGCAGGCATGGGCACTGATGTGTGGCCCTACCTGATGTGGGACACTGAATCCGGGCCTTGGCCTCCTTGTCTGCATTCAGAGACTTGAGTCCGCGCTCCACCAACGCCTGCAGGTTGGCAGGGAGCTTCTTCAGGTAGCCACTGAGGTCTGCGTCTGGGTACTTTCTCTTATAAAGCAGCAGCTTATTTAGGCCCTGAACAGACAGAGATTTGGGGTTGGAATATTAACAGGAAGTATAAACTCAAGAGTCAAGGGAAAAGAATGGCTTGAAACAGATAGGTCAGAAGAGGAGGGAAAAGTTACCTCTTTGGAATTCTCAGTGGAAACAATCTTCTTGAAGATCTCATCAAGGAGCTCATTTGACTTGGGTTTTTTCTGCTTTGGGATGAAAGATGGTGTGAAGGATCATTGCATAAAGCCATTAAAAGATGGATTTACAAAGCAATTGAAATGGCCTGTGTGCCTTTGGGAGGAAAATAATTAGACATACCGAATGACTCCCATCTTTGTCATTAGTCACTTTCCTCAGATAGGTCTCCAGTTCAGATTCTTTTCTGTTGTCGATTAGAGTCAAGTGGTCCAAAATCTGCATAGTCATAGAAAGAATGAAGTGTTACTTTTAACAACTCCACACAATGAGACAACCTGAACAAAAATGACTTCATCTTGTCTACAACACAACAGATCTGACCTTTGGGCCCACCAGTCGACAGAGGGAGTGCAGCAGGGTTTTGATGGTCCTCTGGGGCATGTCGCTCTTCATCTGGCTGAGCTTGCTCTTGGGGAAGGCCTTCATGACATTGTGGATGTCTAGCAGGATGCGATCCAGATTCACCTGGTCGATCTTCTCGGGGAGGAACTTGATAAGCCGCCAGTGACACTGCCAGAGCCATGTGAGAATAGTGGTCATGTAATTATTACATCATTATTTCAGCACTGACCATGAGATCTTTAACGTTTTATAAAAGAAACCTCCATTGGCAACACTGTAGCCACATTGACAACTAGGCCCAGTACAGTCAACACTTCAGCTACTCCTATTGTTAATCCCATACCTTCATGACCATATCAGCAAATGGTGTGGATCCAGAGTTTGTCTCCAGAACTTCCTTGAGCTCCACAATCAGCGCACTACAAGAAAAGCAAAAAAAAGGAGTAAAATAACAGCCATCACCATCTTCCATCAGCAGTGCATTCAGGCTGGTGCTCAGCACTGGCCTGTAGTATGGATGTTAGTGAATGCCTGATGGCTCTGTGACTGCAGCAGCAGCCAGTCAGTCAGATGAAGGAGCCGGAGCAGACCTGAGCATGTTGGTCTGGTCGGCCTTCTGCAGCAGGTGGCCGAGGAGCAGGTGCACGGAGCGCTTGAGCTGGGGCCCGTCCTCCCCCTTGTCCACCCGTGGGTCAAGCGTGAGCGAGATCAGCGCATGCGTCAGGTCCTTAAGCACAGTCGCAGAGGCTTCGCGCAATGGCTCCACTGCCACCAACTACACACACACACACACACGTCAGTTATATTCAAAGGCTGCTTCACATTGTGTGGCATAGCAAGTGTTGTCTGGTCAGATGGCCCCTGTCCGTGTCATCAGAGGAAATCTGCCTGGAGTGTTCCACCACTGCAGAACATCCAGTAAACAGGTCATTTTCATCAACCCAGACACACACACACACACGGTCAGGATGGTGACTGATCAATATTAAAAGGCAAAAATGCCTCTGGATTTCTGAGCCTCAAAATACACCCTCTCCCCTGTGTGTTGGATGAGGGTACATTTATTGACTGAAGTAATGTCCTGTAAACTTCCTGTGAAAGTTCAAACGTTCAGCCAGTGCAGCTATGTGAGTAATTGGCTGTAATGACTAGGCGAAGCTCTACAGTAGAAAGGCTTTGGTTCCCCCCTCCCTGCTGGGGGACGGACGAATAAGCAAGAGGCGTCTGTGCCGGCCGCCGCCTTCAGTAGCCTCACACCCAAGAGACAGGGAACGGGTAGGGAGACACACACCATCACTCTCTCTCTCACACACACACACACCATCACACACAGCTTTTCAGGAGGAGGAAGAGGACCCCTATGGTGATGCAAGCCTAATGCAAAACACTGTAACTGTCCAAGAGGCAGAAAAGCACCAAATCAGAGGCTGTGGCATACATGGACACCCAAGATTGCATGAGAGCGCACACACACACACACACACACACACACACACACACACCGAGAGCATGGTGCCGAGGATGCAGCTGTAGAGGCGGTAGATGTCGGTGCGGGGCATCTGCTCGTCGGCCATGTGGCTGGACAGACGGCGCAACTGCATGAGCACCACGATGAGGAACTGGTCAACATGGCCGCCCATCACCTCCGCCTTGCCCTCCCGACGCAGCACCTCGTCCAGCTGCACACACACACACACACACAGCAGGTAGACAGGGGTCAGACAACAAAAACCAATACAAAAGGCCCATGGGAACTGACAATAGCAGAGTTCCACGGCATTTTATGACCCTCACTTGCCAAGGGTCTGCAGCTGGACACATAGACATGGCTATATCTAGCACAAAGCAGCTCTTCTCTTTCAGTAATTGATATTTACGTAAAAAAACAAACGAAAAAAAAACCCTGATATATTTAAACAAAAAAAGTTATTTCTTACAGGACATGCTGAGCTTTGCCAAGCACCTTATGAATGAGTGCCTGGTGGCCCAGTTACCTGTGAGAGCGCCTGGATGCTTGTGTTCAAGTCCATGCTGGCCACCTGAGTGATGACAAAGTTCACAGTGGACTCCGTGCTTCCCTGCGGATCCTCATAGTGAGTGGGGAGAGATCGAAGCCTAGAGACACACAACAGGAGGTGGGCGTCATTAACAGCAGTGGAAGCCCGGGACTTCCTGCTCCCTTTTCATACATAGAGGGATACAGGATCCAACAGGAAGAGGAGGCTCCATCTGCATCCATATCAATGGATAACATTAAGTATCAGTTCGGAAGGAGCCCTATCAGTAGGGACCAAAACAAGGACATGCACCAACTATGTGCTGGAAATGAGAGGGTTAATGGCGTTTCATGGTGGCTTACTTTGGCTCTGGGACCTGAATGGGTTCCTGGAGCATTTCCAGATTGTGCTGGACCAGGTCCGGCAGGGCAACTTCACCCATGTCATCTTCAAACTGGGCGAGGTCCAGCTGGAACTCCCCTGGAGCCGCGGGGGGAGGCTGAGTCTCAGGCACACTGGGCAAACTGGACAAACTAGAAAACATAATAATAATTATTATTATTGTTATTGTTAATATTATTATTGCCATCACCCCCATAACCATCCCAAATCCCTGACTGATGTGTTGTCAGGAGATCCGGTGAGTAGAGGAGGAAAGACTGAGCTGTAGGCAGACAGGCTGCTGGATGTACCTGGGCTTGGAGGCCTCTTCCTGGACTGGCTTGCGGATGCTGGTCCTGCGGCTCTTCTCCACTGCTGGCCTGGCAGCTGGGGGACCTTTACTGGAGCGCTTGATCCTCTCCTCCAGCATGCTCATTTCTTTCTCAGACAGCTGCGCGCACACACACATACACACACACACACACTTACTTAACTTGAATAGTTATCCTTCAGATCATTTTTAACCACCGTTTTCTACATGATTACATACTCAAATGTCTCTTTTTGTCTCCATGTCACTTAAGATATTTAGTTTGTTAAAACTTACAGAGTTAAACCAAATATTCAAAAAGGTTAAATATTGAAGCCCAACGTTCAAAATTTTAGAGGCTGAAAAATGATTAATCCACAGAGGGCACACCATTAAACCCAGACAGTCGTCCTCGTGACTGCACCTAGCTACTCACATTGCCTATGAGTTTGTAGACCTGCTCTCCACAGGTGTTGTAGGCGATCACCACCGTGTTGAGGGCGGCGTTCCGCACTGACGTGTCACGATCTCCAATGTGTACGGCGATCTCCTTCAGGGATTTGTTGCCCGCCTGGCCGCACACGTTCATGCCGAACGAGGAGATGAGGGAGCCCAGCTCCTCAAGACACTCTGCACACAAGAGCCGGTGGTCAGGACGCAACTAACATCACACAACACACACAGACACACACACCTCTCTGGCAGTGACTTTAGGACAGGGGTGCCAAACACAAGGCACATCACTTGCCCCGATTCAAACAGCTTGAAAAGAATTGCAGTTACATGGCCTGTTTGAAAATAGTTTTAACAGTCTTTTTTTTTCTTCGTTAAAACCATGTTTTGTGTAACATAATAGCCCAGCAGCTCCACGTTTTACATTGTGTGTGGAGCTGCACAGGCTATTGGGTTGTTTCTATTGTGTTGTTAATCACCACTGAACTCAACCAACTACTTTTTTGTCTCCCGACTGTTTGTGGTCATGCGCACGAGGTATGGTGGCCCTCTAAGGACACTCATATGGCCTGTGATAAAAACAGAGTTTGACACCACTGCTGTAGGACACAAGCTGAGCTGTAGAGCATGCAGAGCTGCACACGTGGCCCTTCCATTCACCTGTCCTCTGTTTGGAGTTCTTGGACTTGGTGCCGTCCATG
>JASCQY010000258.1:14783816-14800304 GCA_030264315.1 Sardinella tawilis
AAGCTTACACTGTCAAACTAGGCATTGCAGACACATAGAGAAAAAATGGTAAGTGTTTTCATGTTCAACTAGGGGTTAACTACAGATAAGCAATTTCCTGAAATTAGGTGGTGTATCCCTTTAAGTAGCCATCATTGCTTCCATAGCACAACAAGCGGTCATCTGCAATGCTGCATGACTAACTCTTGCAGCGGGTAGACTGGGAGAAAGAGTCACACAGTACCTTTGTTTTGTCTCCAGCTCCTGGCTTCACTTTCTTGGGCTCTGGGGCCTCAGGCTCCACCTGGGGCTGCTGGGGCTTACTGGAAACTGGTGACGGGGAAATGGAAAGTATGTAAACACACACGCACACACACACACACACACACACACACACACAGTGTTACTCCACATATGATAAGAGCACATTTAGCCACCCTCTCCAAAGGTATTGATAGTATTGATAAACTAGGAGTCATTTTAGGGGCTTTGATGCAAGTGCGCATGTGTTTGCAATCAGCAGAGCATTCTTCCAAGTGCGAACATACCTGAAGCAGACTTGGGTGCAGCAGCAGCTTTGGCGGGGGCTGACTTGGCTGGAGCTGCAGGCTTGGCAGGCATGAGAGTCCTGGCCTTCTCCAGCATCCCCACTACCTGGTCTTTGGAGGACGGCTGTGAGGGAAACCAGAATGGCTTTGCTTTGGGCACAAGTGCACACAGTAATCCAAAACATACATATTCTGAAATTATAAACTTCAAAAAATCTTTTTGGTTCAAAGGGATTTTGTGTGATTGTTTAATCTATTTGTTGAAGGATATAAAATGTTTGAAGAGCATGTGGCAAATCATTATTCCATTCCCATTTATGATTTAGCTGGGATTAAACCCAAACTGTACATCATACTTGTGTTGAGTTGTGAAATAAGTTGCACCATTGTACTGTATATACACCAGATTGTATATGTGGCCTGGTCTTCTGCCCACAAGTTTTAGTTCATGTGATGTCTTGTCGTTCAAAAAATAAAATATCAATTCAATTCAATTCAAGAAAATGGCTGAAATCTGTCCTGCACCTTGTCACGGGATGTGCAAAATATTTTTATTATAACAGAACAAAGCATAGTTCGCCGTCTCGTAAAGAAGTCATTCTGTGCTATACTTTAAACTGAACAGAAGGGTTTAAAATGTGCAGACTCTCCTCTAGTAGACCATGGAAACTGCTCTGTGCCAACAATCGGCAGGCTTGCAGCTTTCTCCCCCTCAAGTGTTAAATTGCCCAATCTACATAGTCATCTCATGCAACCTAGAGATACATAGCACGTTGTGGGAAAATGTCAAGCACTGACCCTGATTGTGAAACTACCCACCCAAGGACATAAAGCCCAATATAACGGCTGGCGGTTTAACAGGCTGCGGGAGTACCTTGAGTTTGCCCGCGGCTTTATTCATCTTGTCAAAGCCAAGGTGCATCATGAAGGTGGGCAGGGCCTCCTGGGCCTTCTTGCGCACGTCGGCGTTGCGGTCCTCCAGGCAGGAGTAGAGGTGGGGCAGGCAGAGGGCCAGGTCAGAGGGCACTGACCGGAGGGTGGGCAGTTTCTCCGCCAGCCAGCCCAGCAGCTGCGGAAAAGACGGGGGAAGGCACAGCCGCGCGTTACAACCCCCCACCAAGCAGTGCTCGTGATAAAAAGCAGAAGGGCAAAGAGGTGAACGCGTCGACATAACAGCCAGATACGGGCTATTAAATTTACATGCGGCCGTGATGGGCCGCCATTACGGCTCCGACAGGAGTGACAATGCGATAATTACGCCATAACATCCCCCACCGTGGCCCTGGAAACTACTGGGGGATGACGAGAGCCATACCAACAGGAGACAAAGAGAGGCGTAAATGCAAATCGCACCGCCTCGTAAGAGCAGCCAGCCCGGCTTTATTCCGCGGCACGTCTGCTCGGCATTAGAGAACACGGCGATGCTTAGCGTTTAGCATCTAAAGTTTCCTTCTGGATGGGGAGCAGGGGAGGATTTAGCTAACCTCTTGTCGGAGGAAGGGATTCTCTTTCTTCAGCTCCTCGGCGAGCTCCTCCCCCTCCAGCCACTCCTTCACACCCGTCTGCTCTACCCAGGCATTGAGGGTGGTCAGAGCAGAGGCTCGCACGGTATTCTGGAACACAGGCCATAAATATACAGAGTTCTGACATCTGACACCAGTCAGAGAACACACACCGCATACCAAATAAAACACTGTTCGGCATTGTGTGTGTGTGTGTGTGTGTGTGTGTGTGTGTGTGTCTCAACCTTGCTGTCTGCTAGCACAGTGATGATGGGGATGCCAACAGTCTTGACGTGCTGCTTCAGGGCAGGCCCCATAGCTGTGGCGATCTGCTGCAGGATAGACAGACTCTGCATGACCTGCAACAAAGGGTCATGGACACTGTTTAGTGCTCAACTTCTCACAAAGCTTAGCTTAGCTACGCTTAGCTTGCTCATCACACAGCTTACAGCAAAGACAACTGAAGCAATCTGACAGACATTCTCTCAAGCCATGGGTGCCCCTTAGAGGTAATAAATCCATACGTAGCCCCACATGAATATTCTGAAAGTGCACCTTCATGCCGTGCCATTCGAACACTACACTGGGAATAGAAATACCAGGATCTTGTTGGAGTCGGACAGTCTGCCTTTAAGAGCCAAAGGCAGATCGCCGATGTTGGGCTTGATGAACTTGGCCTCAGAGATGACCGCAGCGACTTCATCGAGTCCCTCCTTACGGATCTTCCAGTTCTTGTCACCGATCTTTGCAGTCATATCTGAGGTGATCTTGTCACTGCACAAGAGATTCCCATAGGAGTTTGTTTAGTCTTCTAGAATTGCAGTCAGTGCAGAAATAGTCTAACACAGATTTTGCAAAATATCTTAAGCTATGAGGTTTAACACATTGGGGTTTAAAACATTTTACCCAATCTGCTTTCTCATGACCTGATTCTGCTACATTATAAGTAATGTTTAATAAGCCAAAGTTATTTCATGGGTGCTTCAAAACCAACATAGAGATCCATGCCAATATTGTTAATTTTTGTACAGTATATATTAGTAGAATTAATCCACCAATTTATTTTATCTTCGTTTTTGTTTTTTTTATCTACACAGTCTGTGGAGTCTATCAGTCCCACAATTCACTGCAAATTTTACAATGTTATGATTATGTATGTGACAAATAGATGAACTTGAGCTTTAAATTTTGACCAAAACACTGCCCCACAATCTGGCTTTACATCGAGCAGCTTTTATTTGTGAAACTGCAGCAAATTGCACTAGGAGGGCTCACCTAATATCAGTCCTTGGGATGAGATCGACGACATCACCTGCACCTCCCTCCTGCTCCTCCTGCTCCTCCGCCTCCTCGCCCTCTGCGTCTCCCCCTGGCCTCTTGGAGAAGCCTCTGATGGGAGCAGGGGCTGTCTGGCCCTTCATCTGGGAACAGGCAAACACTCTTTCAGACAAAGCCTCGTAGGAGTCAATACCCAGCGCAACACAAGAGGCCTGGCAACACACTTTAGTGCCACCGTTGCCTGGATGTAAATTACCGTTATTACATGGATTGGAGCTTTTCAAGCAAACCCAGAATTTGAGGCGCCTATGCACGCCGTGAAATCACCACCTTTTCAAACTCTGAGTCGATCTGAGAAAGCAAGGCCGCCTTCTCATCCTCAAAGAACATCCTGAGAGCAACCCCCATGTAGAGGAACATCACGCCCAGCAGTGATATGGCCGCAGTCCTCACAGCCTGGGGGTCAAAGGGCATTCACATTACTTTAGTCATCACTCCAGAGGCACAGCTAAACAGACTTCTACATGATGTTTTATCAAAGACACCCTCTTTGAAAACGTCCTTTTTTTTCCTAAAGAGAGGGGAATGTATGTATGTATGTATATATATAAATTATTGTTGACATCTGGTTTGGTAGGGGTGCTTTGCAGAACTGAGGAAAAAAAAATAAAATAAAAAAATAAAAAGGTGGTGGGTGGCAGAGCTGAGCATGACTCACAGGATTGCTAGCTCCCAGGGCCGTCTTGACATTACTGATGAAGGACTTCACATTTATGCTGCGAGAGATGGAACAGAGCGAGATGATTTGAATTTCAAATCCAATCGAACTCACGGGGAGAGAAATGAGCGCTGACAGCAGACACATGTCAGAACTCACCCAGCAAATCCAAACTCTTTAATCGCATTAGTCAACCAGCTCAGGGTCTCTGCCTGGTTCTTGGGGTTCTTCTGGACAAAGGCCATGGAGACAGCCTGCAGGAAAATAAATAATACAAATAAAAGAGATTTACAAGATAAGACGACCATAATCGTGAGTGGTGCTGAACATGCCATTAACGTTGAGCGAACGATAGAGTACCTGCTCTGCGGTCCATGGTAGAGAACAGGCCTCTGCGATGCCGGTCAGTGCCTCCTTAGCCTTAGTGCCACACTTCACGTCACCAATCTTCTCAATCAGCGCGTCCAGCACGACCAGGGCGGAGGTCTTGGAGAAGGAGCCCCTCTGGGCCACTGTAGCCACCACCTGCAACTTCAGCCCCATCACCTGCGATCGGACCACACACACACACGGCATGAGGACACAAAATGACCAGAAAAGAGAGAGCAGAAACCAAACAGATGTGTCTAACCACATGACAAAGGATGACAGATACACCCCCCCATCCAGCTAGACCATGTGGAATGAAGCTCTACTTTTCTGACCAAGATGTGGCTGTAAGTGTCACCTGGAAGTTGGTTTCCTTCCAGCCAGGTTTCTTGGCCAGCATGCGGACGAGAGCTTGGCAGGGCATCTCGCTGGGCTCCATCCGCTCCACAGCCTGCAGGGGGACAGGAGAGGAGAGATGACCCATTTAACGCCAGGGAACCAGGGGAGCTCTCCTGGCTACCAAACACATGGAGGACTGCAGTGTCTTTCCAAGTGTATATGAGCACACACACACACACACACAGAAAGAGTCACCTTATGGAATTCCTCCATGCTGGCCAACCTCTCCTTCCAGTTGGCGCTGTCCAGCATCTGCAAACAGGAGGCTGGAAGCACGGCAGCAGCTTTCTCCTCACACACCTCAGGCTAAAGAAAGCGCGCGCACACACACACACACACAAAATCAGCACAGCTCCCAATTTGAATAAAGAAATTGAGTGTGTGTGTGTGTGTGTCACTAGTCAGATAGCACAGCTAGCCAAAGATGGTGTGTGTACTGTAGCTAGTGGTCACTCACAGACAGTTCTGTCTCCACTGTCTGTTTGGCCTCTGCTTTTTTGGACACGCTTTTCTTGGCTGCTCCTGCTGCTGCTGGCTTTGCCTTCTTGGCCGGCGCAGACTACAGAACGGACACACAGACACACATAGACAAAGATATTCAAAAGGTCTGGTGGATTAGGAGATTTCATAAAGAAAAAGGGCAAAGGTAGGGTTCTCCAAAGTCCTCACCCCAGCCGCTGGGGCCTTTTTGGCAGCAGCCGCAGGGGCTTTGGGTGGGGGCTTCTCTTTCGCAGCAGTTGGGGCAGAAGCGACAGTGGCAGCGGTAGCAGCAGCACCACCTGTCTTCCCTCCAGCCAGCTCCACCTTTTCAGCACACTCTTTTATCTGTGGGATTCAGAACAAGCAAGGAGGGGGCTTTGTAATACAACGCAACAGCATGGGAGGATCGCAACAGACATTTCTGCTTTTAATTAAAAACAGGTCCTTGAGGACAATGTTAACTGGATCGGTGTGAAAGCAATGCACAGCTTGGCATCTCCTTTTAATAATGTAAAAAATTAACCCGGGAATAAAGGTTGTTTTAAAATTTGGACAAAAAAAAAAAAAAAAAAAAAAAAAAAATGAAATTCTCTCCTTCGCAAATAGAACAGGAAGACTTGCCTTGTCCGTTTTCAGTTTGTCGAGGTCAGCCAGGAAGGGGTTAATCACTCGTTCACCCAAAACCTTCATGGCTGTTCCAAGGGCTTCAAAGGCAGCATCTCGAACCTCAGGTGCACTGTCATTCACTTGCTACAAGAAAAAGTATGGGGCAATAGGTTGTTTCATTGATTTCAGGCTATAGGCCATTTCAGTCATTTATAATGCATTACAGCTTCCCCCTGAAGAACAATGCTGCCACAGATCCAGGAGTCCAGATGCTCAGTTTTGCACACCTGGATCAAACAGTCCACATCCAAACAAATGCGTGTAATACTAACATGTAGTAGCGTTTTAAAAAGGCTGAGACATCATACCCTTGCCAAATGCCCTGTACTGGAAACATTAACATCTACTACCAGAGATATTTTCAAAGAATGGGTTGCCCCACACACACACACACACACACACACACACACACACAGAAAACATTGGCGTGTGAAAAAGCTAGCGGGTTTCTTACTGTGCTCTTCCACAGTATGCAACTCATCTCCCTACATCATTTACAAGAAAGCAGCTAATTATTTAACATGTGCAGCACGCACTGCGGGGAAGGGGGTGGCCTCCCGCTGTGATCAAGTCTGGCAACATTATCGCTTACAGGATCTTTAAAAACACACAAATGAACAAACAGCAGAGCAACCCTGGGAGGGGAGGATACCTTGAGGAGAGCCGCACAAAACGACTTGAGTAGACTTTTAGGCAAAGTGGCCGTGGTGCAGCGGCGGAAGCTTCTGGCCAGGAAGAGGGAGGCTTGCTGCTTGATTGAAGGGTTCTTACTGTCCATCACTGCCAGGATGCTCTCACTTAGATTCTGAAGAGTGGTCTGGGAGAGAAAGCAGAGCATTATGGGAAATTCCTCCTGTAACGTAACCTTCACCTATTTTTCATCTGAGCATTAAATACTGACTTGTGCCCGTCTAGTGAACAAGACGGCCTGTAGGTGACCATCATTTGGTTTCATCATACAACTCTTTAGAGATGGACAAATCCTTACAAACACCTACAAAATCTACAGTCTAATCATTTGTGTGCACTTCTAAAACTGACAATGAGTGACAACTGATAAATTCAGATTGTTTAAAAAAGCACTCTGGCACCGCAACAAGACAACACGCTTTCTAAATATAGCAGGGCTAGTTTCCTGAAAGGCAACGCCAGGTGGGACAGGTCAACCAAAACAATGATTTCTAAACCATTTTATGAGTATGAATATTCTGCAGGTAGTTTATTTAAATAAGGCAGTTGATGTTAAAACGCTGCGTTCACTTCCATGTCCAGATACAGTAGGTGTTAATCAATCCATGTCTGCACAATTCAACATTCAGCACATTTCCACTGAGCCAATAGAAGTGCTCTTCACACTGGAGTGCTCTGTACACACCGAGAGGAAAGCAGCATCGATCGCTTCCTGCAGAGCCTGAACAACCTGAGGCTTCTTCTCTTTGAACTTCTCTAAAATAGTGGGCACCACCTAGAGAACCACACACAAACACGAGTTGGTTATGTTGCTTTACTTGGAAATACATATACGTACAGTGCACACTCATTACTAGGGATACCTACATGACCAGCATAATTTCCAAACTTTGTCCTGAGTCCTGAGGCAAGTCCAGCAATGCATTTGGCTGCTAGTGTCACCAACATGACATTGGTGTCCTTTCCCACAACCTGAGACCATATCAGAGTAAGTGGAAATGAAAGAGATAAATAGCATCCAGTTCTATGGCTGCAGACAGCCTAAGCTAGAATGGTTCTGTAGTCCAATCAGAGAGGTCCTGTAGTCCCATACCTTATTCAGCGCTCTGACCAACTCCCCGTAATCTCCGCTATCGATTTTGGGGTTTTTGACCAAAGCCTCTAGCGCATCCAGGGCCTCCTTCCTCTCTTGCCATTTCTTGGCCTCCTAAAATTAAACACACATACACAGGAGATGAGACACAGAAGTTTTAATCATTAGGAATGCAAACAGATATGCTAGTAGTAGCTCCAAGATGGACTATTTGAAACACATGGAGTTCAATGGTACCCAATAGTCAATACTGCCTCATCCATCACTTTAAGTAGTGAGGTAAAAACTTAAAGCTGGCCAAGCATCAACAACCAGTCAGACTGTATGAGACTAGACAAAGAGGACCTCCTTACAATTTTGTCAAAGAAGTCTTTGGGGAGCTTGGAGAGGATCTCAACAGCCTCCATGTGCTCATATGGGTCTATTGCAGGAGCATCATCTTCAGCCTCTCCACCTGAAATGGTAAATGCCCATAATTCACAACAACTGTAAAACAAGACATATTAGAAGACACAGAGTTAATCAGATTTCAAAAGCAACACAGGCTAACAAAAGATGTGGATTAAAGCTGCCACGTGGCATCATCATGGAGAAGCCTCTTTTTAGAATCATCTTGAATGCAGCTTTGCATCCATTTGCATAACTATATACATTGTGGAAAAAAGGAATAGCATCCTAATGCTAGTTGATTTGCATGCTAACTGCATGGATTTGTTAATATTGTGTCAATATGGTTGCCTCCACATTCTGATGTGGTTTCGGAGTCACTGTTGGAGATCTAAAATGTGTTCCTCCTCCTTTTTTAACAACAGGGTTCCCCCTACAGGTGCTGGAGATTTTGATGAAGTTGTTTGGCTTGTAAACAAATCTACATATACTGGACCAAATAGCAACCAGTGATGATTTTCAAAGAATTATGTTGACTGACAAAAAAAAAACAAAACAAAAACTTGCAAAGTCCTGTCCTCCCAAGAAATGTAAAATTCAGATTTTTGTAATGAGATCTGAGACTGAAGACTTTTCATTAAAATCACTTTTCTAAAAAACGTTTTCTTATAAAAACTCCAACTTTCAGCTCAAGTTTTACAGAGGAAATGTGTCTGCCTTTGAGAGCGCTCCAGTACAGCTCTGGTGCTGTGCTCACCGTCTGCCTCGTCGTCTCCTCCTCCGGCCTGCTTCAGCCGCCGCTGCTGTTCATGCTTGGCTTTCAGGTCCTGCTGGGAGCGCAGGAAGCGGCTCTGTTTGGGCGCCGACGCCGGCAGTTTAGCCCACTCCTCCTCCAGCTCCTTCAGCTGGTGGCGGGACAGACAGACAGACAAGATAGATAAACACACACACCCCCGCATACCCCATGCAGGCCAAGGAGAGACATTAACCAGTTGGGAACTAATCAATTAATCATGGCTCGGATCAGCTAGCCGAGAGACAGAAGAGAGAGTTTACGTGGTGGGGGAAGACTTTGCATGCTGTGAGGGGGTGCAGCTCATCAGCATGTGTACATTAAATATGCATATCCGACTGCCGCCAGAGGCAAAACATACACACAGCCTTCCTGCTGCATAAGGGAAGACGAGAGTTAGTGCTGCTCCACTGTGCGTCAGCAACCCTTCCCTGCCCTGTTTGACACTGCATAAGAGGGGGTGCGTGTGGTCCAACAGAAAGAGACAAAAGGAGACATGCATATTCAGAGGGCGGACAAAATTTGTGTTCAAAAGCGCACCACGCAAGCCAATTTGAAAAGAGTTTTGGCAAGAGGCAAAAAATTGGAATGAGATGCACACAGCAGTCCACCTTTTCTTCGTCTGTATTCATAAAAGAAAAGCTGCCTTCTCACCTGAACAGAGTTAATGTTCTGGAGGGCTGGCCGCACTGCATCCCTGATCCATCTGTACACTTCTATGGCCAGGAGTTTGGCTTCATCCCTGACTGCCTTCTCTCGAGACTCAAAGAGTTTGGGCAGAACTTTCACAACTGGCTTAAGAGTCATTATTTTTGGGCCATATTCACTGAGGGGTAGGGAGGGGGGAGAAAAAAAAGAAAGAATGTATACATGAGACAGTATAGCTCTGAGGAAAATGAATAGAGCATGTTTCTATTTACATATCAAACACCAATTAAGGCCAAGTTTTATATTTTCACCATTGCAGTAAGGAGCATTACCAGCAGATTTGTGCCATTTCACATGGTTCCTCACCTGAGAGCCTTCCTCATCACCTCCACACAAGCCAATGTGATTTTGGGGTTCTTGTTGTCCAGACCTTTCAGCAGCTCTTCCTGCACAGTGTCTGCCTTCTCAATCTCAATGTACATCAGACAAATCTCAGTGCCAAGTTCTTTGGCTCGGGCCTTGGGCTGGTTAAAGACTTTGCTGACCACCCCAGACACCACTTCACCAGCAGTCCTAAGAGCAATCAGACATTAAATTCTGTACTCTTACAAAATACCAATCCATTCCAATTGATGCACAAAAACTTTCCCCCAACTTTATAATGATCCGTCATCTCTATGAGCCTTCACAGGCTAGAAACAGAGCGTTTCTGTCAAAAGAACTTGCTGTCTGATGTCAATTCACATAGAAAATGCATAAGCTAAACATAAACATTCAATCCTTTCAATGAATGTAATGGATTTCATGACTTTCAGGCTTGGAAAATGGGATTTTTAGTCCCATGACTTTACATACATACATAATATCCTAGACTGTGGCAATCCTCCATGTAATACATGGTTTTGTAGGCTAATCAACAGCACATACCAAACATACAATTCTACGCAAATATAAACTAACCTTGATGCCACATGTGCATTTTCAATATAAACCAACGCTGCCTCCAATCCTTTGAGTTGGGCCACAGCATTTGAATCGGTGACAAATTTCTTAATAAGACCAAGATATTTGCCCCACTCTGGACTCTTCTCATCACATATTGTTGGGAAAAGTTTTAACACCTCCTCATAGCCATGAAGTCTGGCTTTCCAAGCCTGCGACACCAAGAGAAAGAGTCAGAAGAACAACAAATTTTATTTAAGAAGCACCCTTCATGACAGAGACAAGGTCACTTCACAAATACAAAACATACAAAGGTCACTTGTAAATATTAAAGTAAAGGTGACTATGAGATCTTGCATGACTTTTAGCCCAATTTCATTTTGTCTCAAATCGTAGGCATCTCTCCTTGATCAGTTTGCTGCCTGCCCCGTGAATACATTGTGAAAAAGTCTGGTCTCTGGAGACAACACAGGGGCAAAAACAAAAACTAGGGGCACAGGCTGTGCACCAAATCATAACAAACCACATTTCAGCCAAACACCAACAAGATGGCTAGGGGATGGGTGGGGGTTAGTGAGCACATACTGTATGAGTGGGGGGCAGTGAGAAAAGTTGATTTAGTAGCTTGAATTTGAGAGTAGTGTTTTGTTTGTTTATGTGTAACGTCAACAGAAGAGACATCATTGAGGAGCTCATAGTGCACCATCATCATCAATGTCATTATTTACACAGTGAACACACCAGTTGACAAAGATGACTTTTCAGGTGCCTTTTAAAGACCCTAATGGATTCAATGGAGTGCACCAAAGGTCACAAGCTCAAAGAAATTATTCTTAAGTACCTCTGGATGATATTTATGCCACAAAGGCCAAACAATTCTGTCCACAGATCCTAATTTATTGTCTGTGTCCAACTGAGGTATGTAATATTTATCCATGTAGTTCATTTGAAAACACACACACACACACACACACACACACAACAGGGATAGAACCAATGTATACATCACCTTGTGTTCACACTTCTGATCTGCCGGCAGCTTCATCCATTCACTTTCGTCCCCCATGATTCAAGTATATCAAGAGCAGTCTGTAAGTGCAGCGGATGAAAGTGACATTTCACGTGATCATAATTAACCTCTGTGCAGTGGACAACTACGTGTTATGTCTAGCATAAACAAATTCAGATCACAGTGCAATTCCACTGAAAATAGAAGATGCAGTGGTAGCCACAACTGTCTCTAAGCTTTGATATCTGAAGTAGATATCTACTTCCATTAAAAAAAGAAAACAAAACAAAACAAAACACGGCTCAGTGTGTTAAAATGCACAACTGCATGCATGCAGTAATATCGTAAAAAAGCAGGAGTCGTTCAAACTCAAATGCTGAATGCAGAGTGCAAACTCCAGCTGTCTTGAAGGACGCAGACTGCACACTATTATGGCCACTAACGTTACCTCGCTATTCAGTGGAAGCTGGGACCTCTGTTGGAGCAATGACAGGACTTCAGTGGTTACCAAACAGGGAATCCTAATAAATCCAAAATATTCCTTGTTAGATGGCCAACTTTATATTCAATTGCGTTCATCTAAATGTACGAGCCAGTGCCACTGCTAACATTGATGTGAAAACACACGAAGGTAACGTTACTCCAACTTGTGTCCCAGGAAGTCCTTAACCAGCGATAACTTTATATTAGTCTTTTTGTTATATGTTTATATAACTAATAGAAATTACATATTACACAGGGGACACTTCTGAATACCATTGCCAACTAGGCAGAATTCGACGACAGGGCTCAATGTTTTTAACGTTAACTTAGCTGTAAGTTATGAGCATATCGCTAAGTTAGAAACAATCATTGCGCTATCATCTTCCCATTTCAAGCGTTAGTAGGATATTTTAAATACTTGTTAACTGAACACAAAAAGAAAAATACTTACTTGTAATGCTAAAGAAAGGGAGAGATGGGCTTCAAAAATATTACTTCAATATAGTACGTTATTCGTATCTCAGCTTAGCTACTCCCCTGCTTATGTGTGCTGCAGCTTCCCACTTCTAGCGTTTGAAAATGCGTTCTTTCACTATACTCAAATCTGATTGGTTTAATATTTAGAAGGGTGCCATGTCATTGGACGATTTGAATCGACTTCCGGCTCAGTGTCAGCACACATGACAGAAAATACGTAGGAAGTTAAATGCCTTGCTGGGCAAACATTACCAAAGACTATAAACTTTGATCAAATTTATGTCGCCTTCATAACTGACATGAAACATCACTGCGTAGGCCAACTGCTTCTGTAACATGGCTATAGACATCTGCAAAATGTCAGATATTGTAGGCTACCGGACAACAAAGCCACTATTTTTGCTTAAATACACAGTGCAACCGCAGTCTAGTTACAGGAAATACTTTCCTCTTTTCTGTAGGCCAGGGCTATTGCGCCTGCAAAATTGAATTGTTTCAAAATTGTAGCTTTGATCTTGTAGGGCCCAAGGTATCCAAACTGACGTGATGTGACACACTTGATCCCAGCCTGTAGGCCTATGTCGCTGTTGGTGAATCTGTGTCCTCTTACTCAGGCAAATTAAGGGTCTTGGTCCTCCATGGTGATCCCAATCTGGATTTTCTTTTCTCTTCTTTACTTGTAGTTGAAGATTTGCTGTTTCTTAGCTCTCCTCAGAGCTGTTATGTTATTGTCCATCAAATATGCAAATTTAGGCCTAATTAGTAGCCTATACTTTTTTCAAACTTTTAAATTGCTTGATTTAAATTAAGTTTAGATTTAGAGTTCACATTTGTGAACTATTTGTAGCCTATGTGGCAGGCTTGAGAACTACCCCTGGGACATCAGGCCAATAGTGTTTTGGGACCCCGGGATAACATTGAGTCAAATCCTAGGCCTAAGGTAGGTTGCCTACTGGGAGCAATACCAGGCTGACACTCATCTTCATGCTCATGCCTCGGAGGGATGTGTGCATGGAATCTTTTACTCAATTAAATGAGAAACCCAGTGTGAAGACGGAGATTTCAGATGCTGATAGACTGATCAATCAGTTTGTTATAACAGGCCAACTGATAGACTACAAAAAGTAGTGGGAGCAGCAGAATATTAAGCCTAAAATGTAGCTCAGTAACCTCCATGTGTTTGAGTCCAGCCAGGAGGAAGGTTAACATAGATTTAAACATGTTTAATTTGAATATACTTTATGTTGTTAGTAATTGCCCCCCTCTGCCAGATGGGAGCAGGATTGCATGGCCTCAACATTCAGTCTGAAAGTCAACATCACAGTCTCAGATCATGATTTTCTGTCAATCAAATGCAGCTTGATACCTTATACCATATAGTTTTAATGAAACTACTTCTTCCTTGTTTTATCTGTGATTTAAATGATTAAAATGTCGTTAAATACATTTCACATTACAGGTAATCCAACTCATTCTTTTTCTTTTCTTTTCTCACTCATGTCTGGATGTAATCACTGTGACAGCATCATGTGAAAGGACCAAAGATGCTCTCGCTCTTTAGTAAGTATGGGGTTCATATGTTCTCTAAATTATTTGGTTGGACATGTAAAAGGTTGATTAATGTACAAATGTAAAAACATTGCCATGCTGCATTGCTGATTCGTCTTGCATTACAGTCCAGCTTTTCTTGAAACTGTAGTCGGTTTATGTAATCTACTGGTATTGCTGTCTGCAATCGCATATGACTAGCTGCTTGAGGAACAAAGTTGTACATATTAATACCAAGAAAAATGATATTCATATTCAGACAGTGGACTACGAAGGCGGAGATGATGCACCAAATTACTGAAATATGTGGAAATGTTTGTGTCGAGCATCATCACTTTGATCTAATTCCTTTTTAATGAGAAACATCCACCCAGAGGGCATTTTCTTGCAGATGAGAAGATTATTGGGAGTGTTAATGTTACACTGTGATATAAGCCTTATAAAACTCACTTTTTTTATAACATACAGCAGAAGAAATGGGTCACAATCAGGCAGTCTGGGACACCTGACTCCCCGTCAAGACCCCTGCACTTGTGAAAATAAGCGTGCATCAAATCATACGTTTAAATGCAAATGCAGTTTTATATTAAAAAGATAGCAAAGGTGTAATTCACTATAATCACACAACACAGCTTGTTAGTATTGCAACAGGGAGGAGGGATACATATACAGTCTTTTCATATTTACACATAAGTGACAACCAAACAAATGAATTATAAATATCTCTTTCAGTTAACTTTACAACAGTTATATGTGACCAATAATTTGTAACATAAAAGAGCACTCTATTAAATAACTGGCATAAACCCTATCATTCACAAGGTTTGGAAACAAAGTGGTTAAATAATTCAGAAAAAAATGTTCCTCTCCAGTGAGTAAAATTAATACAAACAAAAATCAAAACAATTCATGAAATCCCTTTGTACAAAAGACTCTCTATACAATAAAATCAACACAATATCTTCAACACATACAAATGTTTTTTTGTTTGTTTGTTTAACTTCTTGTGATATCTGTACAAGACTGACTGTTAGCATTTTTTTTAATCTGTGAATAAAAAGCAAGCAGGTTAGAGTTGCTATTGAACAGAGCACTAGACTGTTTCTCTGGGTATTTATAAGCAAACCATCAGAGAGCTTAAGTAGCTGCCAAGACCATGAATTGTTGGCCTCAGTGCTGAGTATGTGTTTTAGCAGCGAATCAGCACGATGCTGAACTTGTTGAAGTTACTTCAAGATAACTGGTTTTGAGAACACCGACCCAGACCTGTTCACAACTCTCTACGCATAGTCCACAACAATTACAAAAAGTACAAAACAATGCACCGTCAATGCATCAGATATATTCTTTTTCCTTAGAAATGAATGTCTCAATAAGTGGTCAGTGGTATATTTTTAAACATGTACATAGTCCCATGTGTTTCACGGAGAGCTACAGTTGAAAACTAAATCTCTCTAGAGTAGCCTACAGACACGGCAAGTGCGTGGTGCTCTACAGATTTTTTTGAGATGGTGGATCTAGGTCAAACCAAACATAGAGGCAAAATGCAAAGAACACCCAATAACCTCTATGAAATATAAATAACTGAAAATAAAAATGTTTGGCACTTATTCTTCATTGAGACTGCTTTCCCCGAGGACCAGTAATTGTTTCAACTTTAATAAAATATCTCCCATTTCTTTCACGTACACCAACCACACAACACAGGGGGAAAAAGAATGGTGAAAAGTTCAGGGCGAGCCCAGAGTTTGTTTTGAAGCGCAGAAGAGATGCGGAGGGAGAAGAAGGCGATGTTTAAAAGATGTCCACACGCCACGAGCAGGGCTAGGTGAAGTAGTCTCTGATCATTCCTCTGCAGTATACATTAAGTGTGGAGATAAAGACAGCACCGAGGCACTCTCTGAATAAGGAATCGCTCCGTCCTTTGGCACTGTCATAAATACAGAGAAGTCCTAAGAATGGAAGCAGGCTTAAGAGTCCTTTCATTCTCTTCAATACTCGACAGAAATCGACAGACCAACTCAGACGTACAAAAAAAGTTCATAAATAAAGTTTGCAACAAAAAAAAAAAGGCATGGCATGAAATGAGTGTCAACCAAGAGAGAGACAGAGCGCGCGATGTTTGTTACATAGTCCACGAGCAGATACTTTTTTCATTTTCACAATGTTCAAAAAGAAAGCAGTATAATACACAACAAAGCACTGCTTGTTTTCAAACAGGATTCTTATTCTTCCTTGGGGCTCCAGCACTACTGACATGTCCATGATTTTCCTCATCCCCGCCCGTCAAGCATCTGCTCTTGGCCGTCCTTCAGAAAGCTTCAAAAACGCAGTTCAGTCTTTAGTCTGAGGAGGGTCACCATGAGTCAGCTGAGGTTGCAGGGAAGCCTTGAGCAGGGCAGGGAAGAGTGTGTGTGTGTGTGTGTGTGTGTGTGTGTGTGTGTGTGTGTGTGTGTGTGTGTGTGTGTGTGTGTGTGTG
>JASCQY010000258.1:14864144-14874144 GCA_030264315.1 Sardinella tawilis
AAGCACGTGTGTGTGTGTGTGTGTGTGTGTGTGTGTGTGTGTGTGTGTGTGTGTGTGTGTGTGTGTGTGTGTGTGTGGTTCCGCCCTTGGCTGGCCCATGTGTGTGAGAAGCGGCGAATGAAAGCGATGAAGACCTCACACTCACTGGCAGCTCTCTGGCGGCACAGAGGAAAAGCTCCACTTTCACTGTGTGTGTGTGTGTGTGTGTGTAGTTTGCTTTTATGAACTGTGAAACAGGAGGCAAGGGCTGCCTGGGTTGAAAGAGTTAGGTGTAAAAGGCCTCATCGCAGAGCTGGGCTGTCGGACATTACCTTGGCGCACACACACACGCACACACACACACACACACACACACACACACACACACACCATCATCACACTTGGACTAAGTCTCTGGTTCTTTAGTATCTATTTATTCAGCAACCAGTGAAGGAAGCACCAGGGACATCATCACACTGGGAAGATAAAAAGGCCAACTGCAGCTGTTGTTGTTGCTAGTGGAAGTGTGTGTGAGTGTGTGTGTGTGTGCAAATGTATGCACACGTCCACATGAGCGTCTCAGGTGATCCTCCTGGACAAACAGCACCCGGCGCAGGGCCACAGTGGCCTCAGTGTTTTGCGCGGCATCAGATAAAGAGGCAGATGAATGGGCCTTTGTGGAGGAGTGGCAGACTAGACAGAGAGGAGAGGGCTGGAGGTGACACCGCACGACGCAGCCGCGGCCCGGCCTTATCAGTCTAAACACGGCCAATCCTGCGCCCTACACACACACACACACTCAAACTCAAACTCAAACTCAAACTCAAACTCAAACTCAAACTCAAACTCAAACTCAAACTCAAACTCAAACTCAAACTCTGAGTATTTTGCTGCACTTAAATAAATATATATATAATGGAGTAATGCAGGGGCCGCCATGCCTTTTAAATCCAAACATGGTCGGCCATTCCGCGCCCAACACCCCATTCAAGCCTCCTCCAGCCCACCCAGGCCCAGCCCAGCCCCTCACACCCCTGGCTGGGGAAGGGGGGCAGGAGGCACCATGGGTAATGTGCTGAGCGAGCAGTCCTAGTCCCATACCCAATCCCCCTGTAATCCCCAGATTGTCTCTGTGCAGGGCAGCATGGCTCTGGCCAGCCACTGGCCTGTGAGCAGCAATCTGGGAGCGCAGGACACGCATTCACACACATGTGGTGGAATACACACACACAGACACACATGTGACACACACACACACACACAGGGCAGGAGAGCATGAAGCAGGTCATCATTGGTGGTAGACAGTAAGTATTCAGCACATTCCATATCGATACTACATGGCCAAGTGAGTAGGCAACAACAGGACACACAGTCCTTCCACTGCCTGTCCAGCTTGACTTGTGTGGCCTGCAACTCAGAGCATAATGGCCGTGTGACAATAAAAAAGAGACTGAGAAAGTGGAGAAGTCGGAGAACAATGAGAATGAAGTAAGCGACGAGTCTGGAAACACACAGCTCAGCTCTGTGTGTTCTCTATGAGGCAAGCAACAGTGACAGCCATGTGCCTCCAGAAAAGGTCCTGAGAGCCAGCAACACACACGCACACACACACAGACTCAGACACAAACAAAGACGCACGCACGCACGCACGCACACACACACACACACAGGGAGATGCTGGTGTGGCACTCCTGTAGTGTCCAATAATGTGCTCAAACATTCCAGCGTGGTGGTGGCCCAAAATCTCATTCTCTGTCGCAATTCAAAGAGGAGCCTTTTGTTGCTCCATATAAACCATCAAAGCTGCATATTACATGGACATCTAATAATTAATGACCACGTCTTAATGCGGCACCCAGATGGTTTACTTAAAGCAGTACATTTTTAAACGACTTCTCTACTCTGAGGCCACACATAAGCTTTTAATAAGGTTTACAATCTTAGGGAAATGTGACTGAAAAGGACTGAGGACAGAAAAAAAAGAAAATCTCTGCAACCATCGCAAAATGTCATAATTTAAGTTGAGCATTTGGGTTTTTAGAGTTATTTTCTTGTCAGGCCAGATAAATCAAGATGCCATTGGCGTGCATTTGAAATGCCTACAGGATCCATCACAACCAGCAGAGACTTGAATTAGAATCCAGCTCAAAGCTCAGCACTAATAAGGAGAATGTGTTCAATAAGAGCAGGATACAATGGAGGCCAATGTGGAAGGTATTTAGAGTCATTTTCTGATTACAAGAATGTGGGGAATATTTTTCTAGTGCCAATGCACTTTCTTCTTTTTTATCGCTGTCTGTGTGTGTGTGTGTGTGTGTGTGTGTGTGCGTGCGCGCACGCTTGTGTGCATGTGTATGCGTGTGTGTGTAGCGCCAGTGAAACTGAAGCCTCTGGCTCTGGTCCAGGTCAGCCCACCACACAGCCCTGTGGAGACGGATCTCAGTCGGCTACCCGAGCCTCATGTCTGGGCTGGACTGACCAAGACGCCAGTGACCCGCAGTAACCCTAGACCCACTTGGAGAGAAGCGTTATTGATCTCCCCTCACCCCTGCACACATACTGTACACACACACACACACACACACACAAACCAACCAAAGCCCCTAAAAGACCCACCAGGTACAAATCAAACCCAGAGAACAAGCAGGCTAGGGAGATGTAGGACGACATTATGAACCCAAGTGCCCACCGAAGATTTTCAAAAAGACAACAAGCGCAAGAATATTTGAATTTTACCAACACTTGAACCCCTTGAACAACCGCTATGACTCAGACAATTTCCTCCATATCCTCTGCCCCGTGACTTAATTACACACTATCAAACGGAACTGAGATAAACCACACCGATCCTATTGCAAAAATAAATAAAAAAAAAAACGGAGTTGGAGAGGGCAAGTGAAGGAGGCCATGCGATATCATCTCCGATTGCCTCAACACAAGAAAGGAGAGGCAGAACAAAAGCTGAAAAATAATATCTCTGCAAGAAAGAACAAAAAAATCTCAGCCAAAAAACATCTACCAGCGAGCACAAATAGTGTTTTTGGACAGTCGCGACCCGGCTCTAGTTCCTGCCTTGGCCCTAGTGCCACCCAAAACAGCACTGTTTAGGAGACAATTTGCCATGGCACAAACAGAACATTTTCATTTGCCATGTTAGCAGCTGGACTGGCTACATAAAAGACAGCTACTACTCATGTTCCACTGCACAGAACCGCCTGCCAATCCTTCCTGGACAGCCAAACTTGGCCTGACATTGAGCTGATCATGAGCGAAAGAGACAGGATTACTCAATCCACGCAAGCTGTAATTCATCTCGTGGACCAAGGACCCATCTCTGCAGCCTGTCAGGAGCGACATCTTGCTCCAACTTGTTAAATGTGTTTGTCTGCTTTGTGTGCAGCTGATGAGGCCAGAAACAAGGGAATCCAGGGATGACTTACTGCCTCTTTCAGCAACCAGTGCTGAAAGGACCTGGGGATTTGACAGCACTGAACACACAGTGTCTTCCAAATCCATACACAAATGCATCCTTTCCCACACATACCTACCTGAGCTGTCCTGTTTTGGACGATAACATTTCAAGTGAATGTGGGCTGCATTTTCACCAGACAAGAGCAAGCCTTTAGCTCGCCAAGCCTACGGGTCTTTCTCTGCATCTGAAAGCAATGAAGGCCTACATTTACACAAAGCACTAAATAGGAGAGCCCCTTATACATGTTCTCAGTATGTTGGCCCCGTTCTCATCCTGCCCCTGATAAAGTAGCATTGTCTGGGACAGGTCATCTGATTTCTGAAGAAATGAGCCAGCCTGACAAAGACACATTTGTTAACGCTCAACAACTTCCCTTCCTTCTGCTATATCGTGAGATGTTCTGGACAGACAGAGGAACTCCGTGATTGGATTTAGCTAATCATACCGTAATCAATAGCGGCACTGCAATGGAAGAAGACTTCAGATCACGCTCCAAAACCCAAACAGGGAGGGTTTGCAGAGACTTTAAGAGGTTAAACTTGTGGTTGGGATAATATCATTCAACCGTTCTGAACAAAAGCAACCGAGCGAATAAACAACCCTGGCCATTGAGAGTGATTTATCCGTACGGCCGAATCTTATTTACCAGCTGCAAAAGCCCCTTTCCGGGCCTACTCAGCAGGACGCCTGTGAGTGGCGTGTGAACGCTCCTGTCTCCCTCCGCTCGGAAAAGAGAGATGAACAATGGTGCCTACCATGTGGTTACCCTGAACAATCCACCTCTCCCTCTCTCGTGTCCCTCTCTCACTCTCTCCTTCTCTTTGGTCACAAAAAACAAGCCCCCCATTACACCTCTCCCCATCAGCCCTTCCACCTCCATAACTGGGGATCACTCTCTCCCGCACACTGGCAATAGCAGTGCAACCACACTAAAGAAAATGGAGGAACAGGAGCGGGGGACGTGGCACACATTTCCGAGGCTTTCTCAGGACCCGTGGTGACCCTGCCATTCCGGCACTCTCCGCCGAGTGTGGTGGATTCTAGCGGCCTCTTTTTCTGCACTCCCTCTACCCAAAGACTCCCACATCGTAGCCCCCCAGTTGGCCTCCCCTCTCTCCATCCTGCCCGCAGAGAACTAGAACCGCCTGGCCATTCAGGCTTCTGCTGCCAGCATTTCACTGGAGTGCTCGCAATCTTACACTGGGATTCAGCTTGGGAATTCATTGTGTAAAAACTATTAATGTGCTTTAAAAAGGAAGACAAAAAAAATGTGAGGACATCAATTTTGGCATTTTGACCATGTAATATTGGAATTTTCATTTGTAATGTCCAGATATCTCCTGAAGTTAGCATGCTAAGTCACGAGCATGCTAATAGTGAATTTAGCGAATCTAAAGAGGAGCTAGTGACTCAATGTAGCATACTTGCCAACAACTGAACTAGCATACTTACTAGCATACCATTTCCAGAGCCCATAGCATGTTTGTACATAGTGATGAGAGCATTCAGCATAACCTGCATGCATTCTCAGCATTAATGTGTACTCCTTCCACAGATGCATTAGATCATAAAACAAATATATAAAAACATATAACAGATGTAATCACACAAATTCTGTCGAGTATGCAAGTATGCATGCACTGACGAGTATGCAAGTATACTGCAACTATGCAAGAGGGTGCAAGTATTCCAAGTGAGTATGGACCTTACGAATAATCAGGACTTCTCAAACATTCTTTTGATCTCACCTGTGAACTTTGGCCATGTATGGTATGTAGATGAATGGGTGAGACTGGAGATCCACCATAACTGACTGAGAGTGACTGAGTGGCCTCGGGGAACCCTGCTTGCTCCCTCACTGATAGGAGTTTCCAACTGAGCCATTGAGCATTCAAAACCCACCTCCACATTCAAACAAGGACAACAAAAAGCATTTAAGAAAAGAAACCTCCCTGGAGTTCCCACAGTATTTCACCTGTCAAACACTTACAAAATGTGAAAAAAGAAAAGCCAAACCTTTAAAACAGTGGCTTCAGGCTTAGCCTCCTGCTAGGCCAGGCCCAATAGACATTGTCATCTGTCTTCCAGGGGGACACACTATATCTTCACCCCTCCTCTCTCCTTCTCCCTTTCAGTCCGAACAGCGTGGCCTACGCGGCCAAATGTTCTTAAGCGTCACATGAAGAGGGCATTAGAAGTTAGCGGGGGTTCTTGGCCGCTGGCGGGAAACGGCTCTTCCAAGCACGGGGGCAGAGGAGGCAAGACCTGTGGTGCCACGGGTGAGTCTTAAACTCTCTAAATCAGCACACATCCGGAACACCCCCCTCACCCCATCCACACACACACACACACACAAAATCACCCCTGACATCAAACCAGCCTCGGAC
Source organism: Sardinella tawilis (assembly GCA_030264315.1). Taxonomy (NCBI): domain Eukaryota; kingdom Metazoa; phylum Chordata; class Actinopteri; order Clupeiformes; family Clupeidae; genus Sardinella; species Sardinella tawilis. The sequence continues at coordinate 14,869,983 of JASCQY010000258.1, forward strand.
CAAGCTGGGCACTTTTATGAGGAGCTTCAGCCTGATCTTCAAAGGAGTTTCCAACAGTGACTTTATATGAAAAAAATGCAGCTTGGTCTACAATGACAGCAGCACATATTCAAAAAAAAAATGCTGGGTTTGTTCAGTGGGCAACAAGACTGAGGGAAAATAAAAAGGTCCTTTTGTTGTGCAGTTATTCAGCTAGCATTTACTCACGGCCTGTGGTGTAGAGATGGAAAAAACGGGAAAAACAAGGGAGCTTTGATGGCGCTATATTAGCGTGCCGTCTTCTTTTAATACCCGAATGTATTCCACCCACTCTTCAGCCACTTGTTTTATGCTGTGATGTTTCAGCACTTTTTACTGCTCGCTGTTCAATTAGATCGCTCCTCGGAAAACAGGTATGACTACCCTAAAACTATTACTCAGTGGGAGCAGGCACTCAGCTCACACAGACTAATTATAACCACACACACACACACACACACACACACACACACACACACACACACACACACACACACACACACACACACACACATATCGTAGAAACTCATTTCAGATGCAGGCATTGAAAACATCTGATTGAAAATGGAGCAGGGTTTGCATTTTCTACGGCATGAAAATTATTTGCAGCTGACAGAAAATTAATCTTCAACCGTAATCTGTTTGGATGTGACAGTGCGAGAGACAATGGGGTTTATTTGTGCAAAGATTGTGGTCCTTTATTACAATCTCTGGACACAGGACCCACACCCCACACAAGACTTATGGTGTTTTGATTCCATTAGCACTTTTAGTGCGACGTAAATCGAAACAACAGGACTGGCTGGGAGATTGGGAGAGTTAAAACTATAAAGAAATCAAGACCCTTGGAGCTGTGAATCACCACTGACAATCCCTGAAAACCATTTTCTCTCTATTTCCCTCTCTCTCTCTCACTCTCTGTGTGAATGTGAGAGAGTGTGTGTATGCATGAATATGTGTGTGTGTGTGTGTGTGTGAGTGTGTGGGTATGTGTGTGGGGGCAGAACAGCTTATGTGTGCAACTGACTGCATCTCAGAGTGGGAGGCAGGCGAGAGCATTAGTGGAAGCTAATGTCCTACTAATATGCATTCCAATTAAGCCATGGGAAGTAATAAAGAAAGACGGGAAAAAAGGTGAATCAATAAAGTTAATTTTTGCTGCAGGGCACTTCCAGATATTAACTCATCCATCACAAGCAGCCCATTCTCCCTGACGAAAGCTGACTGGCACGGCAGGCCTGAGAACTCCGACAGGAAACTGGGACATGGCTGCCAATGAGGAAAAGCACATCAGTGATGGTGCATCATCCAACACCCTTGTGAGAGCCCCGCCATTCTCATTTCTGTGCTGCAGGAGCCACAGATGGGGCCAGCCTTAGAGCCAGGCTTGCTGAGACTGAGAAGAGACGAGACGAGATGAGGCGAGGCAATGAGAGGCAAGGCGAATGGCTTCTTCGCTGTGATGTTTCAGTCTGCCCGACCACATGGCTGGCCTGTGCAATACAGACACTTGGGCCGGCCTCAGCACTTCCAGAGGAGGGTGAGACATGGAATCCATTTCTCAACAAATGATTGTTGACAATGCACCGTCAGTGCGCCTGTGCGCCGGGCTTCCCGCTGTAAGCACATCACTCACACGGACACATCCTGGCGTCGGAGCGGAATAGCAACGCTCAGCTGGGGACAGACCAAATGACTGAGAGCCGTATTTCACATCAGCAAAGACACATTGGACACACACACACACACACACACACGGGGGCGTGCACAGCAGATGTACGCACACACTCACAAACATCTCTCAGCCCAACAAAAACACAGCTTGCTCATCTTGAGAGGGGCGAAGGCACCGATAACGTGCGAGCGGGAAAACACCAGAGGAAGGCTGCACTTAAGGTCCAGCAGGACGTCAGAATGATGAACGCACTTTGTCTCTGAAGGTTCAAGTACTCTTCAAAACAAATGTAATCTCTTGAGAGCAAAACAGCACAATGTTTCTCATTTGATAAAATCATTTTTGCTTTACTTCTTTCATTTTTCACTCTTTCAACAAATAAAGAGTTCCGACCAGAAAATTTATTGATGGTCCACCGGAACGCTCTGCCCACTGACGGCTATGAAAGAGGTGCATACAGATGTACATAGTTAAGAATACAACCAGTGGCCATAGAGTATTCACAAGGTTGGACAGATGGTGATTCGCAGTGCCAATGTGAGCCCCCCTTTCCATATGAAATCAGGTGACAAGGTGACCGGCATCTTTGTCCAGCATTTCACACATGCAAGTTACAGTGTGGGCAGGGAGAGAGCCTTCCGCTTTTCAAACATGTCCTGACCTGCATCAGCTGGCGACTCCTCCACAAACACGAGCAGAGAAACAGCTCCATTTGATCTGCTTTCGCAGAGAATACAAGAGGACTATCTGAGAAGCCTTAAGAGAACAGCAGCCTCCTAGCTCATGGCTAATGGCTGCGTCAACTACACCCAGAGGAACTAACAGTTCCCAAAATGACCTACTTGGAGTAGCGAGTGAACAGACTGAACAGACGCAAAAGAAAATCTTTTGTTTTGCTGTCGATTTTAAATTTTAAATGATTTGCAGCTTGCGCAAAACATCTTTCCTTCGACTTTATTCTCCAAAGCTCCAATTCCCCAGAGGCGCTTGAGAGGGGAAAAAACGGCTTCAAAAAGATGCATCAACATGGAGTGCAGGGGAATAAGGAGACAAGACTGAGTGAAAACATGACAATGTTTCAGTTTGCAGGGAGAGTCAGAAAAGACCTTGCGGATCAACTTCTGAGCGACTACCAGCCTGTGTAACGAAGACACCCGCCACACCAGCAGAATATTTCACTCTTTGATTGAATTGGGATCAGAAAGGATCACCCAAAGCCCACTTGGAGAGAGGGAGAGAGAAGACAGACCGAGAGAGAGGGAAAGAGGCAAAGAGAGAGAAAGAGACAGAGAGAGGGAGAGAGAGGCAGAGCGAGAGAGATAGAGAATGAGAGAGAGAGAGAAAAAGACAGCAACAACAAACTGAGCGTTAAAGATAGCTCCAGCACACAAGGACAGACACACTGAGAGGGGGAAAAAAGCAGACATTGAAATTCAATATGTGGGCCTTTGGAAATATTTCACTGCTTCTATCTGCCAATAACAGTATATGTGGTGTTTGTGTGTGTGACTGTGTGTCTCTGTTTGGGTATGTGGAAAGGGGCAAAAAAAACTTTAGATCAAAGACAATAGCTTACGTGTGAAATGTAAAAATGCTGTGGCACTGCGATTGATGCACCCAAGCAAGACACCGCACTGAACCAGGCTGAAGTGAACCTGCGAAAAACACTGAGGCTTTTTATACTTTAAAAAAAAAAAAGTCTATTCTTCTCTCATCTACAGAGGACAAGTAACAACAGAGAAAGGAGGGGTGTGTGTGTGTGTGTGTGTGTGTGTGTGTGTGTGTGTGTGTGTGTGTGTGTGTGTGAAGAATGGCGACATGATGAAGTAACTACTGACCTCAGACCTCATTCCACCTCCAAAGGAGGACAATAGACACAGGACTTAAGCGAGACTTTAACGGGGAGAACATTATCTAGTTCAAAGTGATTTGTAGTGCGTCCTCTCGTCTTTCAGCGCATGGGGCAGGGAAAGGGACTGGGAAGGTGACTGCATCATGGGAGACGTGACTTTTTGACATATGATCATTATCCAGCAGGAGAAGGTGAACTTTTTCTATGTATAAAAAAAGAAAAACAATGATGAAGAATGGAAAAAAAAAAAAAAAAAACTTTGAGCAGAATTTGAAAGAGTTGCTCTACGTCAAACTACTCGTCCTTGCTGGAGGCGTCGCAGATGCACCAAGGGAGGAACAAAGCTGTTTTTTGAAAGGTTAAAAGCACCAGCCAGTGAAATTAGATGTACTGTGCCGCACCACCATCACCCACCGAGGGGTGTGACGCATCTGCTATTCCAATCCCTTTGCGCTTGATCATGTTATTACCTTCTGGTTGATCAGCCAGAGCTTACCTTTACTTTAATACTCCTCCGTCACGCCATCGAAGGAAAATCTGCATTGATTAACAATATTTATGTACATGCGAAATATATTAATCTATTTGCAGTCAGTGATGCACCTTAAATTTTTGAT